>MJUU01066561.1:57478-78358 GCA_002080025.1 Modiolus philippinarum | reverse complement strand
TATTGAGAAATGGACTTAAGCAAAAAATCTTAACCTGGTCACTGGACCGCGAAATATAGGTCAAGGTCACATGATTTTGGGTCCGACAGATAGGGTTCGCCGTAAGCTACATATGGACCAAATATAAAGTTCCTACATCAATGGCTTCTGTATTAAAACTTGAGTTTACGCCGCCGTCGCCGTCATACTTTGCACGCCTATGTCTCGCTTTCGCGACTTTCGTCGGGGGCGAGACAAAAATCTCCACTATCCATTGCAACTTATTTCAGAATACCTCTCAAAAAAAATTTGGGCAGGGGTTCCCTTATAATCCGGGTTACATACATTTAGCTGAAATCAAAACATTCCAAGCCCCCCCCCCCCTTTCAAAAAAAAAAAAAAAAAAATGTCAGTGGTTCCCCTTATAATCTAGTTTACATATTTCTGAAATTGTGAAGCAGAATTTTTTTTTGAAAGATTCAGCGTTCTGGTTTGGTTTCCATGGCAACTAAAAGCTCCACTATCCATTACAACCCATTTCAGACCACCATCCAGAAACAATTTGGGCAGGGGTTCCCCTTAAAATCCAGGTTATACATATTGCTGAAATCAGTTTTAAAACAGTCAAAGTCCCCCTTTCAAAATAAAGATTTGGCAGAGGTTCCCCTTATAATCTAGTTTTTACAAATATCTAAAATTGCGAAGAAAAATATGTAGCAGAATACTGTTTTTCTAAGATTCAATCGTCTGGTTTGGTTTCCATGGCAACTGAAAGCTACACTATCCGTTTAAACACATTTCAGACCACCATTCAAAAAAAATTTGTGCAGGGGTTCCCCTTTTAATCCAGGTAATATGTATTGCTGAAATCAAAACACTCCGAGTCCCCCTTTTATATAAAAAAATTGGCAGGGGTTCCCCTTATAATCTAATTTATCTTGTGACGGAAAATATGTAGCAGAACACTTTTTTTTTCAAAAATTCAGTGTTCTGGTTTGGTTTCCATTGCAACTGAAAGCTATACTATCCATTACAACCGGGTTCCCCTTATACTTCAGGTAATATGTATTGCTGAAATCAATAATTTACAAAAAATCAGAATATACAAATGTTTTTTTTTTGTTTCATCTAAGATTTTATTTTTACTGGACATTGCAAAAAACTTTTAGTACCGGTAATATTGAACACCTCTTCATATTAAATTAATTACCTCCCTTAGTTTTATTACCCCCCCCCCCTCTTTTTTAATTCTGACTTTTCATTCTATCTAATTTTTAAGTTATTGACACCCAAAACCAGAGGTTCCCAGGAGCCTGTATCGCTCACCTGGCTTTCAGTTGCCACAATCAAGGTAACATTGTGTGTTATACAGTTAATCTTCAGTTTCTCAAACTTTCGTAGCTATCTTGAACTGTTTTTAAAGTCTGATCATGTTTCATATTTCTTTGTTGGGCTTTTTGACAAAAAACATTCTGGCTAAGGATCACTTTCCAACAGTTTTGAAGTCCAGATGTCATTTTGTAAATGGCAGTAAAAAAACGATTTTCACCATCGGTTTTGAAGTCGCAACATCAATATCTATTTCATTGAAATAGGACAATGTTGAATTTTCCCGCCTTTTTGGCAGCCATTTTAAAAATGGCGGTCAACGAACAATTTTCAACATCAATTTCGAATTTGCGATATCAAGACCTATTTGGAAACCAAATGTCATTGAAATCCGACAGTGTTGAATTTTCCCGCCTTTATTGGCTGCCATTTTGAAAATGGCGGTCAACGAACAATTTTCAACACCGGTTTTGAAGTCGCAACATCAATATCGATTTGGAAACCAAATTTCAGTGAAATCGGACAATGTTGAATTTTCCCGCCTTTTTTGGCAGCCATTTTGAAAATGGCGGTGAAGGAAAATTTTCAACACCTGTTTTGAAGTCGCAACATCAACATCTATTTGGAAACCGAATTTCATTGAAATCGGACAATGTTGAATTTTCCCACCTTTTTCGGGAGCCATTTTGAAAATGGCGGTCAAGGAACAATTTTCAACATCAGTTTTGAAGTCGCCACAGCATGGCAAACATTTCATCAATTTACACTTAAGGCCAGTTTTTTTTTATTTTCTGTTTAACGCCCGACCCTATTTTAGCCAAAAATGGAAATAAAAATAAAAGTGATTCTTATGGATTTTATTTTTATTTTTTCCGCCAACTGCATTATTTTGCCATTCTCAAAAATAAAGGGCTACGCCGAGCGCAGCATAATAAGACCGCAGTATGTCGAATACTGAAATTTGATCAAGTGAAATTCAAAATGAATGAGGACACAGTAAAGAGCTTGATACAGTAATTAAATGGACCTAATAAAGAGCTTGAATCAGTTGCTACTTTGGCACCTTTGGCCCCTTTAGCTCGGAAACGGTAAAAGCTATGCCAAATTTGTTGACATACTACTGAAAGCTTATATCAAGAAGAATCCAAAGAAAAACTGATCGAAATCCGATGAAAAATAAAGATTTCACATATTTTGAAAATTTGCAATTTTGGCCCCTTTGACCCCTTGTAGCTCCGAAACCGTAAGAGCTACGCAAAATCTGTTGGCATAGTACTGAAAGCTTATATCAGGAGGAATTTAAAGAAAAAAATCCCATCGAAATCTGATATTTCGAAAATTTACAATTTTGGCCCCTTTGACTCCTTGTAGCTTGGAAACAGTAAGAGCTACGAAAAATCCGTTGACATTATACTGAAAGCTTATATCAAGAGGAATTCTAAGAAAAAAATCCCATCAAAATCTGATGAAAAATAAAAATTTTAGGTTATCTGTAAATTTACGATTTTGGCCCCCTTCGGCCCCTCATAGCTCGGAAACTGTAAGAGCTAAGCCAAATCCATTGACATACTACTGAAACCTTACTTCAAGAGGAAACCAAAGAAAAATTTCCCATTGAGATCCGATGAAAAATAAAAATTTTATGTAATCTGCATGTTTGTAATTTTTGCCCCGTTTGGCCCCTCATAACTCCGAAAGGAAACAAATTATCAGAAATTCGATGCTGCAGTGCCTATTCATTTTTCATAAGGAATCCATTGCAAAAAACGGCATCAAAATGGGACTTAAAATAAAAAATAAAATTTTTAAAATTCGCCCCTTTTGGACCCCATTTTTCTCATGAACGGTACATGCTACGTGAAATCCAGTGTCACACAACTGATTGGAAATTACCTCAGGAGCACACTGAAAGAAATCCCATCAAAATCCGATAATTAATAAAAATTCTACAGCTAAATAGGTGAAAACACCCAATTTTGCCCTTTTTGGCCCCTATTTTAAAAACGGGAGGGGCCATAATAACCAAAACCAATCCACACCTTCCTTTTGTGCCAAGGAACATTGTGTTAAAATTTCATAAGGATTGATCAACTTGAACTTGAGTTATTGACCAAGGCGGTATTTTATTGGTACACAGAAGACCTTCCGAAGAGCTTCTTTTTTGTTTTATTGGACCCAGAAGATATTCCGGAGAACTTCCGTCTCTTCTTTTTCAAAGCAGGTTTAGATGGAAGAGAAGAGGCTAGTCACGTGATTTATGATGGCGTCTGTTACAGACCGTGTGCTAGAGTGTGAAACATTTTTGCATTTGTTTCACACTCCAGATTATCGATCGCCAGGGGCTATAAAAATGAAATTAGTTGCTATCTATGATAATGCGTGTAGTAATAGCTCCGCACATGGTTATGACGGATGTAGCCTTGATCGACATCTAGCAATTAATTCTGCTCAAACCGGAGCAAGGGGCCGTTTTGAACTCACTATGAGTTATTGTTTATTGTTGAAGACCTCATGGTGACTTCAAGATGAATAAAGACAATAAAAGCGTCGTTCAGTTGTTGGTTTTCAACAGGTATTTGTTAAGATTGTCTCATGTACATTTACTCCATATCCCCCTTTTTATTAACCTTTAGAAGCATAACTGGTTCATTTTGGTCTCGTTCATCGTAGTCTAGTGGACGTGCAGTATACAAATTATATGTTGAAAGAAAGCCACCTTTATTTTAAATCTCTCTGTTGAAACATTGCTTTACCTCTTAATTTATTTATTGTCCGTTTCGTTAGTGATACATCGAGTATTTGTGAATGCCATTTCATATTTGCTTTAAGGGGACTTGCTTCGTCGGCAAAAAGATCTTTAAAAGGGGGACTTTCTTCGCCGGTAATAAAGACTTTTCCCAGAAATTACTGAACGTTGACTTACACCAGTGAAGCAGCTGCCGAAAATATTGTCAATGTTTCATCCTGTCCTGGATTGAACATTGTATCGTCCTCCTCTGTGTTGTTGAGGTCTATAATATATTCCATCATAAGAAAAATGTGATGTGTTCCGCCATATTTGAATCTCCTGTGTTTTTTTTACTTTTCAGAGAATTTCTTCTGAAGATTTTCTTTTCTATTCGATATGAACAGTCTTCTGTTGATACTCTCTTTTTCTGTTCGTTTGCACCGCTCTTCTGTATATATTCTAGAGAGGTCGGAAGAGGACCAATAAAACACGCCCCAAAACTCAAAGTGTCTACAGACAACGACGCCGACGACGACAACAACGACGACGACAGCACCATACCATTATACACCCACAAAATTTTTTGCGGTCGTATTATAAAATAAAGGGTCAGAAAAGTGTGCTCAGTATATTTTTTAGCCTTTTAACCCTTTCACAGTAGACCACAAACAGTCTTTCCACATTTCGGTATGTTTACAAATTGTCAATGACTCGGGAAGTGGTCTGCGCATTGAATCTTTGGAAGGTTCTAAATATATGTACTTTGACTTTGCGATTGCTGGACCAAAACAATCTAAATTACCATCAGACAATGAGAATTTTGTCATGAAAATGGCGAATTATTTAAATGAATCACAGCCATTTGGGGATGTTTCAAAGATTTTGGTATATTAAACATTGCTTACTCAAGAAATGAACAGATAGACTCGGACTTTGAGTGATTTCGTATGCTTAAATGTATGATGGGACTGACTACTGACCCACTGAAAACGATGGAAAAATAAACATGTATTATGGGACAGACGACTGTCTCCCTGGAAATGATTGAAAATGAGCAAAATATTGTAGATTTAAATGAGAGAACGGTTCTGACGAGGGCACAAGGCTTCTTACTACTTCCAATTATTTTATACCGGCAAATGTCAAACCTGAATGCCAACAAAAAGTTGATGTCGCAGGCACCCAGCAAAGTGTATGGACAAGACCTCTTTGGCATCTTCATGGTATTGTTTGGAATCAATTAATGTCCTAGGGGTCCCTGTTGTTAATGCTTATCCTACCCCAAACCTAATTAAGCAAAAGTACGCTACCAATTGCAACTACTCCAACCC
The DNA here is from genome assembly GCA_002080025.1 of Modiolus philippinarum. Classification (NCBI taxonomy): domain Eukaryota; kingdom Metazoa; phylum Mollusca; class Bivalvia; order Mytilida; family Modiolidae; genus Modiolus; species Modiolus philippinarum. The sequence continues at coordinate 72,991 of MJUU01066561.1, read as the reverse complement.
TAACACTGGTTTCCCCAACTCTAACTTGGCCTAACCTACAGCCCTATCATTAACCCAAAGCCTACTGTGGTAAAGAGGAAAAAAATCTCCATCCAAATGTAGTGGACCCTCAGTAAACTAAGGCCAATTAATAATTCATTTGATGGTGAGATTTTACTGAATATTGTTTTTATCAAAAAAACTCACCTCGATTTTTATTATAATTTTATCTTTATTGCATGATATCAGAGACACATGTCTCTGATTATATCTTCTTAAAATATTTTTTATGTTTTAAATCATCCTATAACTCACTTGATCCCCTATTAAATTTGATATATAATTCATAGTGATAAATACTGTATTAAGTATTTAGTAATTTTCTTAAAATGTTAATGAGATAGAATTTGCTGCTGTTGGTGGAAGTTCATTGGTGTATTTGGGTTATCTTGTGAAATTATCAGCTAACCCTTGCCCTAGCCCTTACCAAAGCCTGGAGTCTCTATCCCTCTTTGTTCTGTTTGAGGGGAACTTCGGCCCAAAAAACGCCCAGCAAATGATCTGTCCATTTTGTTTGTAATCAACATCTTGTGAGAAGTTATTTGAAATGACATGACAAACTTGTTTAATTAAGATAATTTCTGTTATTACATGTAGGTGTGCATATACTTCATTGCCATTCTGCTGAAGCAGTGGATTGGAACAATTATTTGACCAAATACATGTACTTCCGAAATCTAAATATATACTATTCACCATTCATCAGCAACACCATGTTTTCAGATACGAAGGTACATGTTTTGTTACTAATAAAATAAAAAATAAAATATGTCAAGCTATAGGACGATTTAAAACATAAAAAATAATCTAAATATATACTATTCACCATTCATCTTTTAGATACGAAGGTACATGTTTTGTTACTAATAAAATTATACAAATTTAACTTTAAAAAAAAAAAAAAATGAGATTCCGATCACCTTTATTAGCTCACCTGGCTATGCCAGGGTGAGCTTTTGCCATCACTTGGCGTCCGTTGTCCATCCGTCCGTCCGTCGTAAACTTTTCATCCAAAGATCTTCTCCTCTGAAACCACTCAGTGGGCCAATTAGGACCAAACTTGGTCACAATAGTCCTTGGGTGGTCCCCCTTAAAAATTGTATCCGGCATGTCCGTACCTTATCCAAGATGGCCGCCAGCAGGGAACATAGTTTTAACATTGGACCCTAAGGAAAAGACATTCAAAGATCTTCTCAGAAACTACCAGTCCAATTATAACCAAACTTAGTCACAATGGTCCTTAGATGGTCCTTTCCAAAAAAGATATCCAGCAAGTCCGTACCTAATCCAAGAGGCTGCCAGTGGGGAACATAGTTTTAACATTGGACCCTATGGAAAAAACATTCAAAGATCTTCTTCTCAGAAACTACCAGTCCAATTATAACCAAACTTGGTCACAATGGTCCTTAGATAGTCCCTTCCAAAAAAAATATCCAGCAAGTCCGTACCTAATCCAAGATGGCCGCCAGCGGGGAACATAGTTTTAACATTGGACCCTATGAAATATACGTTCAAAGATCTTCTTCTTGGAAACTACTAGTCCAATTATAACCAAACTAAGCCACAATGGTCCTTAGGTGGTCCCATCCAAAAAGAGTATCTGACAGGTCCATACCTCAGCCAAGATGGCTACCATCTGGAACATAGTTTATACATTGGCCCTATTGATTTTAAGGGGAACCTCTGCCCAAATTTTTGAATTTTTATTTGAATTGTGGTCTGAATGTTTCAATTTCAGCATTATGCATTACCTTCTTTATAAGGGGAACCCCTGCCAAATTTTTTTTTGAATTGTGTTCTGTTATGGCATGTAATGGATGGTGGATCTTTCAGTTGCCATGGAAACCAAATAAGAATACTGTAATTTTAGGGAAAAAAAGTATTCTGCTAAATTTTATGTTTTGTTTTTCCTATAGGAAATGCCTTTTAACCATGTCAGCCATGGTCCAGGTGAGAGATACAGGCTCTTGAGAGCCTCTTGTTTTTATTTTTTGTATCGACTCTACTGATTTTCAACTTTTATTTTTATTTTTATTTCGCCCTCTCGACCATATTTTTTCCCAAATTTTCCCGTTAAACAGAAAATAAAAAAGTCTGGCCTAACCTTCATCTTCTATAGTTTAGGAAATAAAAGATGAAAAATACAAAAAATTTAAAAAATTCGATGAAAAAAGGGCAATAACTCCTACAGAGTTTATGGATTTTCTTCAAAATTTCAGGTTGGGTAGATCTTGATATGCTGAACAGTTTTGCATTTTTACACTTGACCTCTATCTGTTACACTTTTTAAATAAAAAATGAAAAATGCAAAAATTTTGAAAATTTAACGGAAAAAGGGCTATAACTCCGAGAACGGTTTTCAGATTTTCTTCAAAATTGCACAGTGGGTAGGTCTCATCATGCTGATCATTTTAACCCCGTCAGAATTTTGATATCTGTAATGATTTTGAGTTATAAGCCAAAAACTGCAATTTATCCCTATGTTCTATTTTTAGCAATGGTGGCCAGGTTGTTCCACAGAGGGACAAACTGAACATCAGTTTGAGAAGCCATACCCTGATGATTCAGGCCAAGTTTGGTTTATATGGCTTAGCGGTTTCAGAGGAGAAGATGTTTGAAATTGTTGACAGAAAAATACGAAAAGTTTTTAAATTCGGTGAAAAAAGGGCAATAACTCCTACAAGAGTTTATGGATTTTCTTCAAAATTTCAGGTTGGGTAGATCTTGAAATGCTAAACATTTTTGCATTTTACACTTGACCTCTGTCTGTTACACTTTTTGAGATAACAAATAAAAAATGCAAAAATTTTGAAAATTTAACGGAAAAAGGGCTATAACTCCGAGATTGGTTTCAGATTTTCATCAAAATTGCACAGTGGGTAGATCTCATCATGCTGATCATTTTTACTCCATGTCAGATTTTTGTAACTGTAACGGTTTCAAGGTATTAGCCAAAAACTGCAATTTACCCCTATGTTCTATCTTTAGCAATGGCGGCCATGTTGTTCGACAGAGGGACAAACTGGACACCAGTTTGAGAAGCCATACCCTGATGATGATTCAGTCCAAGTTTGGTTTAATTTGGCTTAGCGGTTTCAGAGGAGATGTTTGAAATTGTTAACGGACGGACGGACGACAGACGCATAGTGATGGCAATAGCTCACATGGCCTTTTAGGCTAGGTGAGCTAAAAAGTGTGTTGGTGAACATAATTAGAACTATAAAATGAATTTACATGTTCTAGCAATATAAAAAAAAAAACTATTTTTGTATGAACAATAATATTTTTTTTAACTATTTTTGTTATCAAATAATACCAAACATGTGATTTTAGGCTTTATTGAAATGTTTAATTTTTGTTACATTTTTAGAAGTTATGACCTTGACCTTTGATGCACAGACCTCAAAATATATAGGGTTCCTCCTCTAATCATAACTCATGTCTATGCCAAGTTTCATTTGAATGTGTAATGTGGTTCTGGAGAAATTGTGTGGAAACGAATAAGTCAAATTTTTGTTTTATTTTTCGAATTTGTGACCTTGACCTTGGTCTCATAAACCTCAAAATCAATAGGGATCTTCCTCTAATCATAACTCATGTCTGTGCAAAGTTTCATTTAGATATGACATGTGGTTCTCAAGATATCATGCGGAAACCAAAAGTTGACCCCCGGACGGCCGGACAGCCAGATGCTCAGTCACAATTCATCAAATTATAAGCTGAGTTCGACTTCGTCGCAACTCGGCTTACAAGTGAAGACCCTAAAAGATGTCTGGCCTCTAAATTGATGGAAATCTAAGTGAACTAATCAGAAAAGTGAACATGCTCACTAGACCGTGAAATTGAGGTCAAGGACAAAAGTCATCTGCCAGACTGACACATACTACCCAAGACCAACCTACATACCAAATATCATCAACCTACCACTTCTAGTTATTGAGAAATGGACTTGAGCAGAAAAAACTTAAAGTGGTCACTAGACCATGAAATTGAGGTCAAGGACAAAAGTCACCTGCCAGACTGACATGTACTACCAAAGACCAACCTACATACCAAATACTTATCAACCTACAACTTCTAGTAATTGAGAAATGGACTAAAGCAGAAAAACGTGGCCACTAGACCGTGAAATTGAGGTCAAGGACAAAAGTCACCTGCCAGACTGACATATACTACCCAAGACCAACCTACATATAGAATATTATCAACCTACCACTTCTAGTTATTGAGAAATTGACTTAAGCATAAAAACTTAACATGGCCACTAGACCGTGAAATTGAGGTCAAGGTCACATGATGTTATGTCCGTCAGGTAGCACTTGATTAGTACTACACATGTACCACCTGACCAAATATGATGTTCCAACATCAAAGGGTTTTCAAAATATCCTGTATATAGTAAAAGTTAACGCCATCGCCATCATCATACTTTGCATGTATACAAAGGCTAGATGATCTTATATTTACCATGTACAGTAACCAAGACCTGAATTCCGACATAAACGGAAGTGACCTAATTTTGCGTGGATGCTGACCTGCCCCAAAAGATGGATGCACATGCAAGGTTAGATGATCCTACCATGTACAGTTACTTAGATCTGAACTCAGACGTAAACTTGAATGTAAGTCAATCATGCGGAAAATATAGGTCAAAGTGACCTAATTTTGCCTGGATGCTGACCTACCGCCAAAGATGCATGCACATGCAAGGTTAGATGATCCTACCATGTACAGTTACTTAGATCTGAACTTGGACTTAAACTTGAATGTAAGTAAATCGTGCGGAAAATATAGGTCAAAGTGACCTAATTTTGCCTTGATGCTGACCTACCCCCTAGGATGCATGCACATACAAGGTTAGATAATCCTACCATGTAGAGTTACTTAGATCTGAACTCGGATGTAAACTTGAATGTAAGTCAATCATGCGGAAAATATAGGTCAAAGTGACCTAATTTTGCCTGGATGCTGACCTAACCCCCAAGATGCATGCACATGCAAGGTTAGATAATCCTACCATGTACAGGTACTTAGATCTGAACTCGGACATAAACTTGAATGTAAGTCGATCATGTGGAAAATATAGGTCAAAGTGACCTAATTTTGCCTGGATGCTGACCTACCCCCAAAGATGCATGCTCATGCAAGGTAAGATGATCCTACCATGTACAGTTACTGAGATATCAACTCGGACCTAAAATTAAAAGAAAGCCAGTCAAGCGGAAAATATAGGTCAAAGAGACCTTATTTTCTTGGAGGCTGTGAGATAGCTAAAGATGCATCTGTACACAAAGTTTGATGACCATACCCTTCATAGTTACCAAGATATATACCTAAATGTGGATGCGGACGCGGACACGGACACCGGGGGTACTCCAATAGTCCCCAACTTCGTAGAAGTAAACTTAAAGTTCTACAGCTAATTTTGCCCTTTTTGGCCCCTTTTTTAAAAATGAGAGGGGCCACCATGACCAAACCATTATATACTTTCCTTTTGTGCTAAGGAACATTGTGTTAAAATTTTGTAAGGATTGATCAACTTGAACTTAAGTAATTGACCAAAAACAAAAGTGTCTAAAGACAATGACGACAACTGTGAACAGCTCCATACCATAATACAACCTCTGTAAAAATACTAACCATAGTTGATGAGTCAGGTCTTTGTTGTGAGTCTATTTGGGATGTACTTGGGACAGATCTTACACTGGTATCATTGCCAATACCACTCTCATTTACTGAAACAAAATAACATTCTAGCAATAAGCATTATCTACATATATTGTCTACAGCTTTCTCAGCCTGCAGATTAATGATCAAGGAATTCTCCCAAATAGGAAAAATGAAAGGATATGGAGTGAATGTACATGTGACAAAAATGCACACGATACATAGAAAACTCTATTTCTCAAAAAAAAAAAAAAAAAAAGACTAAAATAAAATAAACAAAAATAAATCTGATTGAATGTAACATCTATAATATTTTATTTTTCAGTTTTGCATTCAAAATATCTTTAACAAAATCACAACCATGCAAATGAGACTTCAGAATATCTGGGGGAACCAAATATGATTCCTCTAGGTGTTATAGTTACAGAGAAATAATTATTTAATTATAGAGGTGCTCAAAGTCAATAAACTATGAAATTGAGGCCAAGGCTACATGATATTTATCATTTACCTGGCATGCATCCGCAAAGGTGTAGCAATAGACAAAATATAAATATGTCTATACATCACAATGCTAATGAAATTGAATTGAATGTAACTATGTTGCAAAATTTACAAAGTCACTGAACCATGCAGGTCAATGATAAGTGGCAGACTGGCATGTAAACACTAAGATGGGAAAGTACATCCCCCATCAGGAGGCAAATATCTCCCGCTTTTGGACCCCTCTTCTGTCCCTCCTGTTTTCTTTTCAGATCTTCCTCTTCTTCAAAGTTTCAACAGAAAATTTCAAGTCACCATTTTTGTTATTTAGAAAAACTTCAAGTAACTCTCAGGAATTAATGCTGGTGAAACAGGTAAACATAACTCCAAACATTTCTTTGTTTATGCCACAGTATAATCTGTCGTGTTATGTCATTTAACTGTTATTTCATAACCACCCATTTAATTGATAGCTGAAACGGCAGTTGTTTTGTCAGTTAGTGACCTAATGTGTACAGAGTTCATTGATGCACAAAACAAGTGCAAAGTCATAAATACAGCAAGAAGTTCTAGACAATTGATTTGATACTGTTTCTCATTTTATGGACCAATGAACGCAGGTTTTTTGATTAAAAAACACCCCCCAACCTGTCAATGAAGCATCAGACTCTATGTTTACTTGTTTCAATATTTTCTGCCCACCATTGAATGTCTGATAGACAATAACCATCCCAGTGAGACATAAAAAATCAAAGGAATTTAAACACGAATCTCATGTGTGGTGCATGAGTCAAGACAGGTGTACAGTCCTTACTGTAGAGGATTTGTTATGAGGAAGGAATAGTGACTTCAAGATGAAGAACAACAATCAAAGCATTGTTCCATTTGCTTAATCTTACCACGTATTTATAGGGATTTTGTCCCATGTACATTTACTCCATATCCCTTTATTTGTTTGTATACTTATTAAAGATATGACTATTTTGTAAAACTTACATGAATACTGAAGTCTACCGATTACATCTGTTAAGGATTGTAAATCTTCCCTGGTTACATTCTGTGAACAATCAGACACTTGCCCTGTTAATCTAAATGGTGGTGTTTCAGGTTCTCTTCTCTTCCATATATAATATAGGCCATTAGCTGTCAAGTATAGGTTAATATAAATACATATCCTACATTTGTAGTTTAAAAAAATGGAATCGGATGAAAATCCATTGTTTATTAATTGAAATAATCAGAATCACTTGTCTGATGCTATTATAAATTAAAATCAGTCTATTTTAAGGTTACGTTAAATTCATTTATTGGTTCTCTGACAATTTTTTAAAGAATTAATTAACTTTAATTGTATGCTAAGGATTCATCAAGAGGTGAGAAACCAAAAACTAACTTTAAAGACATATAGAGGATATACCCTCAATACAGGTCAGAGACCAAAACTAATAAATGGCTATGCCGAGTAAAGCATGATACTACCACAGCATGTCGTTTTTCTTGTCTCTTGGGAAATTTTTGGAACTTGTTATACATTTATGAAAATATGGAATGGACAATATATAAGAAGAATCTGTTGGATATGCCCTTAATATTCAAAAAATGTTCCATCAAATAAACTAGAAAAAGGTGATCTGCTGATCACAAAAGATACCCCCGCCCATAGGCAATTCTAGTAGTTGCAGCAACCTGGATAACTATTCCATAAAAAGAAACTCAATTTATCATCTGAAAACCACAAAAATACAAATTTTGCATAAATCAAGGTCAATAACCCCAAACCAAAAGTCTGATCATGGTGAAAATCAAACTCAACCTGTATTTTATAGGAAGTAACATACCCAAAATATTAAATCTTGCCTTCACAGTAAACTCAAGTTATCATCTGGAAACCTAACTTTTACAGATTTTGTGTCTTTAAGGGGCAATAACTCCAGCATGCAAATACGATCAGTCAAATTCATACTTGAACTGTTTTTTTAATTAAAAACATTGTTCCAAAATTTTAAAACTTTCCCTTGAAGAAAACTGAAGTGATCATCCAGAAATCATAAAATTTACAGATTTTGCCTAAATCAAGGGCAATAACTCTGGAACGCAAAATCTGATCACTGTCAAAATCTAACTTGACCTGTATTTCAAAATAAGAAACATTGCCCTAAAATATTAAAACTTTCTTTCAAAGCAAACTGAAGTTATCATCTGGAAACCATAAAATTTACAGATTTTGCCTCATTCAGGGGCAATAATTCTGGAATGCAAAATCTGATCATGATCAAAATTGAACTTGACTTGTATTTTAAAAATACAACCATTGTACCAAAATATTGAAACTTTCCTTCAAAGCAAACTGAATTTATCATCCGGAAACAATACAATTTACAGATTTTGCCTAATTCAGAGGCAATAACTCTGGAACACAAATACAATCACAGTCATAAGGCCCTATCAAGTTAATTTGTAGATTCTCATCCACCTGTAACAAAAAATCTGGGGTGGGTGGGAGGGTTTTATTTTATATTTATTACTGATTTTCACTAAAATTGACAGAAATTTAAAGAAAATTACTGAATAATTGAAAATAAAAAAAAATATTGAGCCTAGAAAAAATGGGGCGGGTGGGGATGAGATTCTATAAATTAATTTGATGTGGCCTAATTGAACTTGACCTGTATTTTATGAATATTAACATTGTCCCAAAATATTTAAAACTTCCTTCAGAGAAAACTCAAGTTATCATCCAGAAACCATAATCCCAGATTTTGCCTAAATCGGGGCAATAACTCTGGAACTCAAAATTTGATCATGGTAAAAATCAAACTTGACTTGTATTTTATAAATACAAACATTGTCCAAAAATATAAAAATTTTTCATTCTAAGTAAACTGAAGTTATCATCTGGAAACCATAATACAGATATTGCCGAATTCAGGGGCAATAATTCTAGAACACAAAATCCGATCAAGATCAAAATCGAACTTGACCTGTATGTTATGAATATAAACATTGTCCCAAAATATTAAAACTTTCCTTCAATTAGCAAACTCAAGTTATCATCCGGAAACCATAAAAAAAAACAAAAAATTTACATTACAGAGTTTGCCTTATTCAGGGGCAATTACTCTGGAATGCAAAATCCGATCACGGTCAAAATCAAACTTGACCTGTTTTTTATGATATATAAACTTTGCCCCAAAATATTAAAACTTTCCTTCCAAGCAAACTCAAGTTATCATCCGGAAACCATAAAATTTGCAGATTTTGCCTAATTCAGGGGCAATAACTCTGGAATGCAAAATCTGATCACGGTCAAAATCGAACTTGACCTGTATTTTATGAATATAAACATTGTCCCAAAATATTAAAACTTTCCTTCAAAGCAAACTCAAGTTATCATCCCGAAACCAAAGTGTGACGGACGGACGGAAAGACGGACGGACGGACGGACTGACTGACAAGAGGAATCCTATATACCCCGACCTTTTAAGGCGGGGGTATAACTATATACATTTGTAACTAGTAGACATTTGTACTAAGCTCCATTAGATCTATTCACATATAGAATATCAAGCCTCTTGCAATTGTAATGAACAAGCTAAAAGCAAAATTTAGATTTTGACCTTTGTGACCTTGACCTTTGACCTGACCTTAATTAAATTTGCATATTGGTGTTCAGCTTTATGTGACCAATATACAGGCCAAATATGAAGATCCTATCACACATGATTGAAAAAATATAGGCAATGTTAAATTTAAGTTTTTGTTTAAGTTTACACATTTGCACTCAAAGTTTACAAAGGTGACCTTGACCTTTAACCTGACCAAATTTTTTTAGTGGATTTGTACTTAGCTTGATATATATATTCACATATATATATATCAAGTCTCTAGCAATCGTAATTAACCAGATATAGCAAAATATAGATTTTGACATTTGGAACTCTGTGACCTTGACCTTTGACCTGACCTTAATGAATACATATTGCTGTTCAACTTCATATGAACAATATACAGGCAATATATGAAGGTCCTATCACATCTGGTTGAAAAGATATAGCCATGTTAAAGATTTTGATAAAGTTTTGAAATTTGCACTTAGTGATCTTGACCTTTGACCTGGCCCAATTTTTTATGGTGGATTTATACTAAGCTCTATTAGGTCTATTCACATATAAAATATGAAGTATCTAGCAATTGTTATTAACCAGGTATAGCAAAATCTAGATTTTGACATTTTGACCTCTGTGACCTTACCTTTGACCTGACCTTAGTGAAATTAGCATAATGCTGTTCAGCTTCATATGAACAATATACAGGCCAAATATGAAGGCCCTATCACATCTGGGTGAAAAGATATAGGCAATGTTAAAGTTTTTCAACTTTGCACTAAGTGACCTTGACCTTTGACCTGGTCCAAATTTTCATAGTGGATTTGTACTAAGATCTATAAGATCTATTCACATATAAAATATCAAACCTCTAGCTTTTATAGTTAAAGAGCTATGGCAATATCAAGATTTTGAACTTTTGACCTCTGTGACCTTGACCTTTGACCTGATCTTAGTGAAATTTGCTTGATTGTGTTCAGCTATACATCATCAATACACATACCAAATATGAAGGGATACACATCTGGTTCAAAAGTTACAAGTAAGGTTAAAGTTTTGGACAGACAGGACAGGACAGACAGACAGACATACAGGACAAAAACAATATGCCCCTGAGATCCTGGGGCATAAAAACACTTTGCTTGGGAGACTAAATAATTAAGAGGTTAACACAGAAATCAATCCCTTTTTCTGTTAATTAATACGCTGAAATAGGTCATCTTTGGGTTGCTCTTTACAGCAAATATGGTATAATTTTTAGAAAATTGCTCAAAGTTTATAAATATGCTAATATCAAATAATGTAAATGTTAAAAAATTAAAACAAGTGGGAAATTTTTAGACCAATGTCTACCCCTTCAATAAAACAAGATGGTTTTGTGAAACACTATGTAAGCAATCATGTCTACAATACAAAATTTAAGCTAAAAATTGCAATATACACCAGAAATAAAGATTTAGTAAATATCGGTATTAAGCTCAATTAGATCTATTCACATGTAGAATATAAAGCCACTTGCAATTGTTATTAATGACCTAAAAGCAAAATCAAGATTTTGCCCTTTTTGATATCTGTGACATTGACCTTTGACCTGAAATGAATGAAATTTGTATAAGGTCTGATCACATCTGAATGAAAAGATATAGGCATTGAATGTTAAATTTTTTTACTAAAGCTTTTGAACCTAATCCTGATTTTTTTAGGTATTTGTACTTAGCTCTATTAGATCTATTCACATTTAAAATATCAAGCCTCTAGTTTTGAACTTTTTACCTTGTCCTTTGACCTGACCTTTAATAATGAAATATACATAATGGTGTTCAGCTTTACATCATCAATACACATACCAAATATGAAGGGCCTATCCCATCTGGTTCAAACATTATGAGTAAGGTTTCGGACAGACAGGACAAAAACAATATACCCCTATCTAAAGATCTGGGGCATTCAAAAAGTTAAAGGTTATATGTAACCAATAGTTTGAAACAATAGTTTAATACTTACATGAAGATAAACTGAAAAGGTGGCCTACTTAAAGGTACCTCTTTTGCCTTCATGCTTAAACATAAAGTCTTTTAATTTTCCATGAGTAGAAAAACATCAAATTGAAAACTCAACTATCAAGCAACTTACAAATCAATACCTGACACATGTCAATGATTTCATGATTCCTTCTTTCACGTATATTGTAACTGGCCAGGTCTGTCCGTCATTCTGTCTGTCACACTTTCCTTTGACATTAAAGCCTTCTACATTTCTGGATTTTGTGTTTTGATTATCCCCGCACTTTCAAATGAAAGTTCAAGGATACTGACGTTGGCCTCGTCCGTCAGTCACACTTTCTTGTGATGCTAACACCTCCTACATGTTTGGATTTCAAGTTTTGATTATCCCCGCACTCTCAAATGAAAGTTCAAGGGTATTGCAGTTGGCCTCATCCGTCTGTCACACTTTCTTGCTGCGTGAACTCCTCCTGCATATTTGGATTTAAGATTTCAATTTTATTACAGATTTGTTGCATATATGCTGCAGATGAGCAATAAGCTCTAAGATTTTAGATATTTTTCTTCATGCAAACAAAAGGTCCAAGATGACAATTTTGACACATGTGCTGCGCGACGCAAACTCCTCCTACATTTTTGGATTTAGGTTTTTAATTTTGTTGTAGAATTGTTGCATATGGTTTGCCGATGCGCAAATAATTTTTCAGATTTTTTCTTGATGCAAACAAGAGACCCCATGATGTTGATTTGACAAAGACCCCAAAATGTTGATTTATGGATTTAATTTTGTTGTAGAATTGTTACATATAGACTGTAGATCTGCAACAATTCTATAACAAAATTAAATCCTTAAATCTCCTACATTTTTGGATTTAAGGATTTAATTTTGTTATAGAATTGTTGCAGATTGTCTATAGATGCGCAATCAGCTTTCTGCTTTTCAATCTTTATCTTGATGCAAACAAGATGGCCCATAATGTCGATTTGACAAAGCCCCCAAAATGTGAATTGTGACACATATGGCATGCAACACAAACTCCTCCCACATTTTAGGACATTCAGCATAAAATCTTATATTTTGGAAAGTATTTGGAAAATACAAAATACTGAAACTGATAATTCTAATATATGATTCCAATTTTGGTTAATTTGCTGAAAGTCTAAAAGACATCTTATTTTTTGAATTGTATCTAGCAATCATACTTGTAGAATTTGTTTTGATAAGGTAAATCATTTTCATCCATTTGATTTCAAAAATACTTGATTTCAATTTTGGTAAATTTCCTGAAAGTGTCAAAGATTGATTTTTTTTAATTCTACCTAGCAACCAAATGTAAGGAACTGTTTCGATTCAGGCAATCATTTTCACCTATTGTATTTCCAAAATAATTTATTCCAATTTTGGTAAATTTCTTGCAAGTGTCAAATGGTCAAAGACCACTTATTTTGGGGAATTCTACCTAACAACCACATTGTAAGGATTTATTTTGACTAAGGCAATCACATCACCAATTTGATTTCCAAAATAATTGATTCCAATTTTGGTAAATTTCCTGAAAGCATCAGAGATCACTTATTTTTTGAAATTCTACTTAGCAACCATACTGCAAGGACTTGTTTATATTAATGCAATCATTTTCCAAATTAGATTTCCAAAATAATTGTTTCAATATTTGGTATATTACCTGAAATTGTCAAAGACCACTTATTTTTTGCAATTCTACACTGAAACCATAGTTACAATTAGAACAAACATTTTAAATAATTTGATTTCCAAAATATTTGATTCAAAGTTTGGTAAATTTCCTGAGTCTCAAAGACCAGTTATTTTTTGGAGTTCTGCCTAACAACCATATATTCTTGAATTCCTTGTAGTAAAATTTGTACTTTCAATAATTAAGTTCCAAATTGTAACTGGGTCAAACAGGGAGTGTGGGGATCACTCTTATTTCCCACAGTCATTACTCTAGTTTTGTAGTATCCTGATATATACTGGGTCAAACAGGGAGTGTGTGGATCACTCTTATTTCCCACAGTCATTACTCTAGTATTGTAGTATCCTGATTTATACTGGGTCAAACAGGGAGTGTGGAGATCACTCTTATTTTCATTTGGGTGGGGGTATGTTTAATTGCGCTATAGAACGTATTGGGCATAAAAATTGTAAAAACTTGGGTTCTTTGTAAAGCTCATACAACTAGAGGTACTGCTGAACGCAGGAGGGCCCCGCAATAGGCAGTCACTTCCTTTGTACCAAATTATCAACATTTGTTTAATGAAAATATTTTAAAATAAAAAGTTAAATTATCGGCAAACAGGAAGTAGTGGCATGGCAAACCTGAAAATTGCTTACACGGTACAACTCATCATCATAAAGCTTCAGACCAAATATGAAATCATTCCCACATGTAGAAGCCCAGAAAACTTTGATGAAAAATTTTCATCCATAGAGTGGTATAGTAAAAAGTTAAAGTATCGGCAAACAGGAAGTAGTGGCACAGCAGCAAACCTGAAAATTGCTTACACGGTACAACTCATCATCATAAAGCTTCAGACCAAATATGAAATCATTCCCACATGCCAAAGCCTAGAAAACCATGACGAAAAATTCTCATCCACAGAGTGGTATAATAAAGTTAAAAGTATCGGCAAACAGGAAGTAGTGGCACGGCAAACCTGAAAATTGCTTACACCATACAACTCATCATCGTAAAGCTTCAGACTAAATATGAAATCATTCCCACATGTAGAAGCCAAGAAAGCTTTGACAAAAAATTTTCATCAATACAGAGGTATAATAAAAAGTTAAAGTATCGGCAAACAGGAAGTAGTGGCACGGCAAAACTGAAAATTGCTTACACAGTACAACTCATCATCATGAAGCTTCAGACCAAATATGAAATCATTCTCACATGTAGAAGCCTAGAAAACTTTGACTTAAAATTCTCATCCGTAGAGTGGTATAATAAAAAAGTTAAAGTATCGGCAAACAGGAAGTAGTGGCACGGCAAACCTGAAAATTGCTTACACNGTACAACTCATCATCATAAAGCTTCAGACCAAATATGAAATCATTCCCACATGTAGAAGCCTAGAAAACTTTGACGAAAAATTCTCATCCATAGAGTGGTATAAAAAAAGTTAAAGTATCAGCAAACAGGAAGTAGTGGCACGGCAAACCTGAAAATTGCTTACACGGTACAACTCATCATCATAAAGCTTAAAACCAACTAGAGGTACTGCTGAACGCAGGAGGGCCCCGCAAAAGGCAGTCACTTCCTTTGTACCAAATTATCAACATTTGTTTATGAAAATATTTTAAAATAATAAAGGGCTACGCTGAGCGCAGCATGATACGACCGCAGCATGTCGACCACTGAAATTTCAACAAAAGTAGTTTAAAGTGACTGTGGACACAGTAAAGAGCTTGACACAATAATTAGATGGACACAAAAAGAAGCTTGACACAGTTATTAACCAGGAACAAAAAAAGGAAAAATTCAAATCTTTTGATCACTTACTGATGAAAAAACATAAGAGCTATGCAAAATATGTACTATCAACTAAAACTTTACATCCATGGAAATTCAAAGAAAAAAATTCCATCGAAATCTGATGAAAAATAAAGTTAAGACATATATTTAGAAAAATTGCAATTTTGGCCCCTTTGACCCCTTGTAGCTCGGAAACGGTAAGAGCCACGCCAAATTCATTGC
>MJUU01066561.1:33808-55818 GCA_002080025.1 Modiolus philippinarum | reverse complement strand
AAATCAAGAGGAATCCAAAGAAAAAAATCCCATTGAAATCCGATGAAAAATAAAAATTTTAGGTAACCTGCAAATTTGCAAGTTTGTACCAATTCGGCCCCTTATAGCTCGGAAAACAAACAAGTTGTCAAAAAATCTGATCGTGTGGCTGTATATTTATTTTCAAAAAGAATCCATTAAAAAAACTGCATCAAAATTGGACTAAAAATGAAAAAATGAAATTTTTGAAAATTGCCCCTTTAGGGTCCCGTCTATCTCGTGAACGGTACACGCCACTTAAAATCTGTAGGCATACATCTGAAAAGAAATCTAATAAGGAACACACTGAAAGAAACCCTATCAAAATCCAATAAATAATAAATATTCTAGAGCCAAATATGTGAAAACACCCAATTTTGCACTTTTTGGCCCCTTTTTAAAAAACGGGAGGGGCCAAAATAANGACCAAATATGAAATCATTCCCACTTGTATAAGCCCAGAAAACTTCGACCAAAAAAATTGTTGACGGACAGACGGACGGACAGACGGACGGACAAAGTGAAAACTATAGGGCACCCGCATCTCGATGCGGGGCCCTAATAAGCAATCATTTGATACCTCGTTTTTATAACTTGAAAGCATTTTGTCAACATTTTGAAGCAACTGAATGAAAAACTTTAACGAAAAACGTAATTTTCCAAAATTTCTGTAGGTGGGGCTAAAAATGGGCCAAATTCCCCAAGTGCATGCAGGTTATGCTCGTGTTAAATTTGACTCTGATTACAGAAAATCTTACCCCTCCCCCAACAAATTTTCCCTGAAATTGGTGATTTTTGGTCTATGTTTGCATAAGAATAACCAGAACATGCAAAATGTGTGTTGTATCTAACAATGTTGCATGAATTACTCCATGATTTGGTATTTTAACAGCCATTGGTCGACAACAACTCATTATTTCTCCCCAAATTGATGAAAAATGGTAATTTTCAACATTTCAGAATTGTCCAAAGTCCACTGTTATATCATTATATATGCTAAATCTGGAGGATATATTTGCAACTATACCAATTAATTGTACCAAGCGACACATTTGGTGTCTTAAAACATTGCCAGGAAAAACAAGGAGAGTTAAATGTGACTCTGATTACAGAAAATTTTACCCCTACCCCAACAAATTTTCCCTGAAATTGTTGTTTTTTGGTCTATGTTCACATAAAAATAACAAGAACATACAAAATGTGTGTTGTATATGACAATGTTGCATGAATTACATCATACTTTGGTGTTTTAACACCCATCGGTCGACTAAAACTCAATATTTCTCCCAAGATTGATGAGAAATGGAAATTTTCATCATTTCAGATTTGTCCATAGTTAACTTTTAAATCGCAATATGTATCAAATCTATAGAATATATCTGCAGATATGCCAATTAATTGTTCTAAGCGATACATTAGATGTCTTAAAACATTATTAAGAAAAAAACAAGGGGTGTTGAATGTGACTCTAAATACCAAAAATCTTACCGCTACCCAAACACATTTCCCCCAAAATTGCCAATTTTTTTTGTCTATGTAGGGATAAAAATAACCACCACACTCAAATTCTGCGTTGCATATAACAAAGTTGCATGATTACTATCATAATTTGGTATTTCAAATCCCAGTTGTCA
The DNA here is from genome assembly GCA_002080025.1 of Modiolus philippinarum. Classification (NCBI taxonomy): domain Eukaryota; kingdom Metazoa; phylum Mollusca; class Bivalvia; order Mytilida; family Modiolidae; genus Modiolus; species Modiolus philippinarum. Next base: position 54,166 of record MJUU01066561.1, on the reverse strand, counting down.
GCTTAAACTCAATATTTTGTCCAAATTTGATGAAAAATGGAAATTTTTAGCATTTCAGATTTGTCCGAAAAATTCACTTTTAAATCAGTATATGTGGCAAATCTGGAGGATTTATCTGCAGATATGCCAATTTATTGTCTTAACCGATACATGTTATTTAAAAACACCGTTCAGAAAAATAAAGAGTGTTCAATTTGACTCTAAATACTGAAAATCTTACCCCTACCCCAACAATATTAAACTTAAAAATCTCCAAAATATGACAGTCTGTGCATATAAATGAACAAAGCATACTAATGTTTTACTTTCTTTGCAAAAGATGCATTTGATACATCATAATATGTAATTTTGACACCAAAATATTGGTAAAATTGAATATTTTGGACGATTATCGTGAAAAATGGGAATTTTCAGTATTTCAGAATTTTCCAAAATTCAAAGTTAGATCGCTGAATAACTGCCCATAAAGCGGGCGCATGATCTTATTTTTGATATATGGGAGGCTCTGTGTGTTTTGGTGTTTGAAAATGATATATCATTGGACCTTTATACAATGTTTTAGCTTTTCAAGCTGAATAAAATGAAATAAATTTTGTTGAATATGTGTTGTAAGGGGTAATATGTTTGTAATTTATGAGACTGTAGTTAGTCTAAAAGAATAAAAAGCATACTTTCTAATTGCTTAGATATGATGAAACCATATTTAATCAACATTTTCAAGTTATATATCAATTTCATGAAGTAATTGCATCTCAAAGTCAAAACAGCAGAAATTCAGAAAAACGGAAAATTCCCATTTTTCATACAATTTCGGACAGAAGAGTCGAAAAGAGACCTGTTGAAAAGTTTTAATGTACTTAAATGATCTTCTGCATGCCAGTTTTAGTGAAATACACACCGGAAATCCCATTAAACATTATCTTTAATCATTTAGAGCCTGAATATTTCAAATTTTCTCTTAATTTTTTAGGGGGAGGGGTGCTAATTTTGACATTTATGAACCTATAATACGTCTGAAACTAAAATTTTTGCATACAATTTGTTGCTAACATATCATAAATTATTATTGGATCGGCAATTATTAAATATATATTCAGATTTTTACGANCCTTAACTGATAAGTTAGGCATAAAAACTAGATCAAATGACGATGGTTGTTTATCTGAAAGGAATTGACAGCCTAAAATCGAGATTTTCGCAATTTTTTTGCAGGGGTAGGGGAAGATTTTTTGTATCCCCTGATCATAAAATGGGCGTAAAGTACCCAAACTTGTGTTCATTGTAAAGCATATTAAATTAGCTTTAAATTGATACCAAATGTCAGTACACATTACTTATCTGTAAAAAGTTATGGAGCTTAAAAGATGAAACTTAGGTTAAATGAAAATGCAATAATTTTTCGGGTGTACTATAAAAGTGGCCCTATACTGTCTATGCGTGCAGGTTATGTTCGTGTTAACATGTTTTTATTTTGAAGAGGGGACATAGAAGGACTGAAAAAAACCGGTCTGGTTCGGAAGTGGGGGGGTGCACAGAAAGTGTTTCCAGCCCACGGATTAAACAGGGAGTGTCACTCTTATTTTCCACAGTCATTACTCTAGTTTTGTAGTATCCTGTTATATACTGGGTCAAACAGGGAGTGTGGAGATCACTCTTATTTTCCACAGTCATTACTCTAGTTTTGTAGTATCCTGTAATATACTGGGTCAAACAGGGAGTGTGGGGATCACTCTTATTTCCCACAGTCATTACTCTAGTTTTGTAGTATCCTGTTATATACTGGGTCAAACAGGGGGTCTGGGGATCACTCTTATTTTCCACAGTCATTACTCTAGTTTTGTAGTATCCTGTTATATACTGGGCCAAACGGGGAGTGTGGGGATCACTCTTATTTCCCACAGTCATTACTCTAAGTTTTGTAGTATCATGTTATATACAAACAAAAAACAAGTTACTCCTGCTTACATCCCATTGGGACTAAGTCAACACTCACCCATTATAATAGAGAAGTTTGCTCCAGCCATCCTGATAAAACTAGCACCATTTCCTGACTGTATTTCTATTATTGAATTGATTACAGTTACTGTGAGGATAAGTAGTCTTGATATATTGGGTAACTGTAGGTATGCTGTTAGGAACATTATCATCAATATAAAACCAATATGTTGTGCCAGAATCAATACAGTTGTTATTTTCTCCTCTGTAATAACAAAGAAATAAGACCCCATTACATTGGAATAAAGAAATAACTCCTCATTATATTGGAATAAAGAAACGAGACTTCATTACATTGGAATAAAAAAAATAAGACCTCATTACATTGGAATAAAGAAATAAAACCTCCTAACATTGGAATGTAAAAAAACAAGACCTCATTACATTGGAATGAAGAAATAAGACCTCATTACATTGGAATAAAGAAATAAGACCTCATTACATTGGAATAAAGAAATAAGATCTCATTACATTGGAATAAAGAAATAAGACATTATTACACTGGAATAAAGAAAAAAGACACCATTACATTGGAATAAAGAAATAAGACTTCATTACATTGGAATGTAAAGAAATAAGACCTCATTACATTGGAATTAAGAAATAAGACCTCATTACATTGGAAAAAAGAACTAAGACATTATTACACTGGAATAAAGAAAAATGACACCATTACATTGGAATAAAGAAATAAGACTTCATTACATTGGAATGTAAAGAAATAAGAACTCATTACATTTGAATAAAGAAGTAAGACCTTACTACACAGGGATAAAGAAATAAGACTTCATTACATTGGAATAAAGAAATAAGACCTCATTACATTGGAATGTAAAAAAATAAGACCTCATTACCTTGGAAGAAAGAAATAGGACCTCATTACAATGGAATAAAGAAAAAAGACCTCATACCATTGGAATAAAGAAATAAAACCTAATTACATTGGCATAAAGAAACTAGAGGCTCACATGAGCCTGTATCGCTCACCTGGTCACTGGTTTTATTCATTGTCACCTATAGACCACCCATTCATACTATAAATCAGTTCAGCAGATGTTACATTTTCATTCTTGGATGAGGTACAAACTAAAAATCACAAACTTTGGAAGGGATCACCCAAAGACAATTGTAACCAAGTTTGGTTCCAATTGGCTCAGTAGGTTCACAGGAGAAGACATTTCAATGCATTTCCCATAGAGTCCCTATGTTAAACTATGTTCCACGCTGGAGGCCATCTTGGATGAGGTGAGGTAAGAACGTAAAAATCACAAACTTTAAAGGGGACCACCCAAGGACTATTGTGACCAAGTTTGATTCAATTTGGCTTGATAGTTTCAGAGGAGAAGATCTACGGATGCATTTCCCATAGGGTCCCTATGTTAAACTATGTTCCCTGCTGGCAGCCATCTTGAATGAGGTATGAACATAAAAATCACAAACATCTTAAGACTATTGTAACCAAGTTTGGTTCCAATTGGCTCAGTGGGTTCAGAGGAGAAGACATTTGAATGCATTTCCCATAGGTTCCCTATGTTAAACTGTGCTCCACGTTGGCAGCCATCCTGGATGAGGTACAAACGCTAAAATCACAAACTTTAAAGGGGACCACCCAAGGACTATTGTGACAAAATTTGGTCCCCATTGGCTCAGTGGTTTCAGAGGCGAAGATCTTTGAATGCATTTCCCATAGGGTCCTATGTTAAACTATCTTCCCCGCTGGTGGCCATCTTGGATGAGATGCGAACCTGCTGGACATATGTAGAAATTGTAGTTCTGGAAAACCTCAACACTTTTGCAATTCACATTTAACCTTTATCTCAAACAGTTTTTGAAATAAAAGTAAAAACGTTCAAAAATTATGAAAATTCAAAGAAAAAGCGGCAATAACTCCCATGTGGACTGTCAGATTTTCTTCAAAATTGCAGGACATATAGATCTTACCATGCTGAACATTTTTGCTTTCCAACTTCACTTATATCTTCTATTAATTTCAATATATAAGACCAGAAGTAATGAAAAACTGAAAATTTTACGGAAAAGGGGCAATAACTCCAGGACAGGTAAATGGATATTCTCAAAAATTGCAGGGCAGGTAGATCTCATCATGCTGATCATTTTTACCCATGTCAGAATTTTGATATCTGTAATGGTTTTCAAGTAATTTGCAAAAAACAGCAATTTCCCCTATGTTCTATTGTTAGTAACAGAAGCCATGTTCACAAACTTGAAAGAGCATACCCTGGTGATGATTCATGCCAAGTTTGGTTAGTATTGGCCCAGTAGTTTCTGAGGAGAAGATCATTGAATAAAAGTTAACGGACTGACGGACAGACGGACGGACGGACAGAGAGATTACTATAGGGAGTTCGCCACATAGTGGCGGGGCCCTAATAAGACTTAATTACATTGGAATGTAAAGAAATAAGACCTCATTTTATTGAAATAAAGAAAAAAGACCTCATTACATTGGAATAAAGAAAAAAAACCTCATTATATTGCAATAAAGCGAAAAGATCTCATTACATTAGAAAAAAAGAAATAAGACCTCATTATATTGGATTAAAGAAATTAGACCTCATTCTATTGGAATAAAAGAAAAAGACCTCATAACATTGGAATAAAGAAATAAGACCTCATTATATTAGAATAAACAAAATAAGACCTCATTACATTGGAATCAACTTATTATTACTTCCATTTGAATGGGAAGAAGTGATAAACTAAGGCCTAATGTGTAGTGACAAGCCAATTTTTTTAAAGCTATGATTATTTTCACTTGTGTTGTATTTGTCTTATGAAATAAAGTACATGTGCTTAAACTGTTCTAGTATCATAATCAACCTAACACTGTATTCCAAGATATTGGATAAAATAGTCCTGATACATATAATAAACAAGATGACGACAGCTAATCCCCTCTCCTGTAGCAATTAAATTTCCAAATTCAGTTAAAATTTCAAAATATTCTCAACAGAAGCATTCACTGACCAAAGATGATTAATGAGCCACATATAGTTTCTCAGATATGAACCTTAACACAAACTCTAACCTAAGTCAGTGAAGCGTAAAATGTAGGTCAGAGTGACCCAATTATCACCTGAAGCAGCATCACTCTCCAAGACACATCAACTGAACAAAGATGATTAATGTGCCACATGTAGTTTCTCAGATATCAACCCCAACGCAAATTTTAAAGTCATTGAAGCCTAAAATGTAGGTCAGAGTGACCCAATTATCATCTGAAGCAGCATCACTCTTCAAGACGCATCCATTGACCAAATATGATTGATATGCCACATGTAGTTTCTAAAATAAGAACCTTAACACAAACTTTAACCTGAGTCATTGAAGCATAAAATTTAGGTCAGAGTGACTCAAATATCATCTGAAGCAGCATTACTCTCCAAGACCAATCCACTGACCAAAGATAACTGATGTACCACATGTAGTTTCTCAGATATGAACCTTAACACAAACTTTAACCTGAGTCATTGAAGCATAAAATGAAGGTCAGAGTGACCCAATAATCATCTGAAGCAGCATCACTCTCCAAGACTCATCCATTGACCAGAGATGATTAATGTACCACATGTAGTTTCTTAGATGTGAATTAACACAAACTTTAACCCAAGTCATTGAAGCTTAAAATGTAGGTCAGAGTGACCCAATTATCATCTGAAGCAGCATCACTCACCAAAACGCATCAACTGACCAAAGATGATTAATGTACCATTTGTAGTTTCTCAGATATGAACCTTAGCACAAACTTCAACCTGAGTCATTAAAGCATAGGCCAGAGTGACCCAATTATCATCTGAAGCAGCATCACTCTCCAAGACGCATCCACTGACCAAAGATTATTGATGTGCCACATGTAGTTTCTCAGATATGAACCTTAAGGCAAACTTGAACCTGAGTCATTGAAGTGTAAAATGTAGGTCAGAGTGACCCAATTATCATCTGAAGCAGCATCACTCTTCAAGACGCATCCACTGACCAAATATGATTGATGTGCCACATGTAGTTTCTAAGATATAAACCTTAACGCAAACTTGAACCTGAGTCATTGAAGTGTAAAATGTAGGTCAGAGTGACCCAATTATCATCTGAAGCAGTATCACTCTCCAAGACACATCCACTGACCAAAGATGATTAATGTGCCACATGTAGTTTCTCAGATATCAACCTAAACACAAATTTTAGAGTCATTGAAGCCTAAAATGTAGGTCAGAGTGACCCAATTATCATCTGAAGCAGCATCACTCTTCAAGACGCATCCACTGACCAAATATGATTGATGTGCCACATGTAGTTTCTCAAGATATGAATCTTAACGCAAACTTTAACCAGAGGTGGGACGAACGGACGGACACTCCGACGGACAGACAGGCAAGATGCTATATCCCCTCCCTAATTCCGTAATAAAGTATTTCAAAGACATCATTTCACCAATTGTGAGTTTTGTAGTGTTACAAGTGTTTTGTAGTGATGTAAAGTGCTATGTAGCATTGTAAGTGCTTTGTAGTGTTGTAAGCATTTTATAGAGTTGAAAGTGTTTTTTAGTGTTGTAAAGTGTTTTGTAGTGTTGTAAAGTGTTTTGAAGTGTTGAAAGTATTTTGTAGTATGGTATAATGTTTTGTAGTGTTGTGTGTTGATAGTTTTTGTAGTGTTGTGTTTTATAAGTATTGTAAGTGTTTTGTAGTATTTTGTTTCAGTTTTGTAAGTGCTTTGTAGTGTTGTTAAGTGTTTTGTAGTGTTGTAAGTGTTTTGTAGGTGCTGTAAGTGTTTGGGAGTAATGTATATGTTTTGCAGTGTTGTAAGAAATTTGTAGTGTTTATAAGTGTTTAAGTGTTTTGAAGTGTTGTAAGTGTTTTGTAGTGTTGTGTTTTGTAAGTGTTGCAAGTGTTTTGGAGTAATGTAAATGTTTTGTAGAATCGTTTGTGATTTGTAGTATTATAAGCGTTTTACAATATTCTAAGTGTTTTGTAGTGTTGTTCCTTGTAGGTTTTGAAAGTGTACTGAGTATTGTTATGTGTTTCGTATGGCTGTTAGTGTTATGTAGTATTGTTTGTAATGTTGTAAGTGTTATGTAGTATGTTTGTAGTGTTGTAAGTGTTATGCAGTATTTTGTTTGTAGTGTTGTTAGTGTTATGTAATATTTTGTTTGTAGTGTTGTAAGTGTTATGAAGTATTTTGTTTGTAGTGATGTAAGTGTTATGTAGTATTTTGTTTGTAGTGTTGTAAGTGTTATGAAGTATTTTGTCTGTAGTATTGTAAGTGTTATGAAGTATTTTGTTTGTAATGTTGTAAGTGTTATGTAGTATTTTCTTTGTAATGTTGTTAGTTTTATGAAGTATTTTGTTTGTAGTGTTGTAAGTGTTATGTAGTATTTTGTTTGTAATGTAAGTGTAATGTAGTATTTTGCTTGCAATGTTGTAAGTGTTATGAAGTATTTTGTTTGTAGTGTTGTGTTATGTAGTATTTTGTTTGTAATGTTGTAAGTGTTATGTAGTATTATGTTTGTAATGTAAGTGTTATGTAGTATTTTGTTTGCAATGTTGTAAGTGTTATGTAGTATTTTGTTTGTAGTGTTGTAAGTGTTATGTAGTATTTTGTTTGTAGTGTTGTAAGTGTTATGTAGTATTTTGTTTGTATAATGGAAAAATCAAAATTATTTGCAAACCTGAGTTAGATATAAAGTGATTGACTTGAAATGTGGATATACTGTACAACTACTACATACACAAGCTGATAAATCCTTGACAAAAGCAGTTTATGGGCAGACGGACAGATGGACAAGGGTAATACAGATGTTTTTTATAATTCATATCTACTTCAAGTGTTTGTATTTAGCTTGGTAATTTTTTCTCACAAAGCATGTATTTTTTATGATAAAGTAATTATTCCTCTTTTTTTTTAAGGTTAAAATTCCTTTGTGCATAACCAGGAACCTATTGCGCAAAGCTTTTGAAGTACAGCACCCTAGAGACATTAAATATCAATCAAAAAGTCATTACTTCCTCAACAACAGGAAATAATTACGCTGACCATTTGGTATTGATATTCTCTTCAAAATAGTACATAACATGTGGCCTTGTGTCTGAAATTGAAACTTCACATATTAAAGATTTGTGATATAATTGAAACTAGAGGATTTCCATTATTTCTTTGGTGGGCTTTTTTCACAAAAATGTTCTTGCTATGGACCACTTTCAACAACAGTTTTGAAAGTGGGACATCTTTTGTTAATTGTGGTCAACAACAATTTTTAACACCATATTTTTAGGTTAGGACATCAATATCTATTTGGAAACTAAATTTTATTGAAATCAGACAATGTTGAATTTTCCTGCCTTTTTTGGCCGCCATTTTCAAAATGGCGGTCAACAAACAAGTTTTAAAATCAGGTTTTGAAGTCGCAACATCAATATCTATTTGGAAAAGAAATTTCATTGAAATCAGCGCACAATTTTCATCATCAGTTTTGAAGTCGCCAAAGCATGACAAACATTTTATCAATTTACACTTAACCTTCATCTTCTATAGTTTTGGAAATAAAAGATGGAAAATATGAAAATTTTGAAAATTCCCTGAAACCAGAGGCTCAAATGAGCCTGTATCGCTCACCTGGCTTTCAGGTGCCATAATCAAGGTAACATTGAAGGTTATACAGTTGATCTTCTGTCTCTGAAACTTGCGTAGCTCGAACACCACCAATATATTGAACTGTATTTAAAGTCTGATCAAGTTTTACTAAATTTCTTTGTTGGGCTTTTTTGACAAAAAACATTCTTGCTAAGGACCACTTTCAACACCAGTTTTGAAGTTGAGACGTCATTTTGTAAATGGCAGTCAATGAACAATTTTCAACATCAGTTTTCAACATCAAATTTAACTGAAATTGAACAATGATGAATTTTCCTGCCTTTTTTGGCGACCAATTTGAAAATGGTGGTCAACAAACAATTTTTAACATCAGTTTTGAAGTTGCGACATCAATACCTATTTGGAAACCAAATTTCATTGAAATCGTACAATGTTGAATTTTCCCACCTTTTTAGGCAGCCATTTTCAAAATGGCAGTCAATGAACAATTTTCAACATTGGTTTTGAAGTCGCAACATTTATATCTATTTGGAAACCAAATTTCATTGAAATTGGACAATGTTGAATTTTCCTGCCTTTTTTGGCAGCCATTTTGAAAATGGCGGTCAACAAACTATTTTCAACACCAGTTTTGAAGTTGCAACATCAATATCTATTTGGAAACCAAATTTCATTGAAATAGGACAATGTTGAATTTTCCCTCCTTTTTTGGCTGCCATTTTGAAAATGACAGTCAACGAACTATTTCAACACCGGTTTTGAAGTCACAACATCAATATCTACTTGGAAACCAAATTTCATTAAAATCGGACAATGCTGAATTTTCCCGCCTTTTTTGGCGGCCACAGCATGGCAAACATTTCATCATGTTACACTTAAACCTTCATCTTCTATAGTTTTGGAAATAAAAGACGAAAAATATGAAAATTATAAATGCAGTGAAAAAAGCGCAATAACTCCTACAAGGGTTTTTGGATTTTCTTCAAAATTTCAGGGTGGGTAGATCTTGATATGCTTAACATTTTTTTCCAATTTACACTTTTTGGAATAAAAAATGCACAAATTTTGAAAATTTTACGGAAAAAGGGCTATAACTCCGAGATGGGTTTCAGATTTTCTTCAAATTGCACACTAGGTAGATCTCATCATGCTGATCATTTTAACCCACATCAGATTTTTGATATCTGTAACAGTTTTCGACTTATTGGCCAAAAATTGGTGACCCCAATGTTCTATTTTTAGCAATGGTGGCCATGATGTTTGATCTGCTGCCTAATCGAACACAATTTTGAGAAGCCATACTCTGTTGATGATTCAGGCAAAGTTTGGTTACATTTGGCCCAGTGGTTTCAGAGGAGAAGACTTTTGAAATTGTTGACAGACAGACGGACAGACAAACGAACGAACGACGGACGCATAGTGATGGCAAAAGCTCAAATGGCCTTTTAGGCCAGGTGAGCTAAAAAGGGCAATAACTCCTACAGGGGTTTCGATTTTCTCCAAAATTTCAGACTGGATAGATCTTGATATGCTGAATCTTTTTGCAAATACAATTGACCTTTATCTGTTACACTTTTTGAAATAAAAAAAAAAATAGAAAATGCAAAAATTTTGAAAATTCTAAGGAAAGAGGGCTATAACTCCGAAATGGGTTTTCAGATTTTCTTCAAAATTGCACAGAAGGTAGATCTCATTATGCTAATCAATTTAACCATACCAGATTCTTGATATCTGTAAGGGTTTTAGAGTTACTGGCAAAAACTGCAATTTACCCCTATGTTCTATTTTTGACAATGGCTGCCATGTTGTTTAACCAGCCTACTAATGGAAACATAATTTTAAAAGTGCATACCCTGGTGATTATTCTGGACAAGTTTGGTTACAATTGGCAAAACAGTTTCAGAGGAGAAGATTTTTGAAATTGTTGACGGATGACAGATGCAAGGTGATGGCAAAAACTCACATGGCCTTTTAGGCAAGGTGAGCTAACAAAAAAGAAATATAACCTATTATAGTTATTTTTAATTTTGTCCCAAAGGGAGATAATATTTTTGTCAAGGGAGATTATTTGAACACTAGAACTATAACTAGAACAAGTTCTTTAAAAAATAACTGATTTTGGTTGTGCCCCTGACTGCGTATATTTGTTGTTTTTACCTGTAGTTCCAAGTAAATGGGAAAACCAGGAAATTTTCTTGTCTAATTTTTCTTGCATGTTGTTGACTGATTCTGTGAGATCTGCAACTGTCGAATTGATTTTAACCATTTTATCATGCATAACTATGTACTGCTTTTTTAGATCTTGATGATTCTGTAAAAGGTGTTGTGTACTTTTATCTGAAAATATAAATACTTTTTAATTTTCGCTAGATTTTCTTTACTTCAAACAACCTCAAACTCTTAACTAACAGCCACCAATTATTTGCACATTTTGTTAAAACTTGCATCAATATCAGTTACAATAACTCAACAAGTCTTGGAAAATGGGATCAAAAGTGGATAAATCGGACAAAGTTACAAATGAGGATATTCTTAAGGTACTGAAGGAAATAAGTTAAATAAATTCGACGAATTTCACTGATTTGCAAAAGATTGTCAGGAAGACTGAATAAGATCTAGTAATGATGAGGCAAGTCTTAGATAAAACATGTAAAGCATTTGAGAACATAAACATTTCGAAACACATTGCATTGAATATAGGTAATCAACAATTACAGAGTTCACCTCGTTATGGCACATTGTCACTATAACAAAATTTTGCCTGGATGTTGACCTACCATCAGAGATGCATGCATGTGCAAGGTTACATGATTCTAACATACATAGTGACTAATATCTGAACATGTCCCAAAACTTGGATGTAAATCAATCAAGCGTAAAATATAGGTAAAAGTGACCTAATTATGCCTGGATGCTGACTCATCATCAGAGTTGCATGCATATGCAAGGTTACATTATCCTACCATGTATAGTGACTGAGATCTGAACTTGTCCAAAAACTTGGAATGTAAATCAATCAAGCATAAAATATAGGTCAATGTGAACTAATTTTGCCTGGATGCTGACCTACCATCAGAAATGCATGCATGTGCAAGGTAACATGGACCTACCATGCATAGTGACCGAGATCTGAAATTGTCCAAAAACTTGAATGTAAATCAATCAAGTGTAATATATAGGTCAAAGTGACCTAATTTTTCTTGGATGCTGACCTACCATCAGAGATGCATGCATGTACAAGGTTACGTGATCCCACCATACTCTTCGAAAACTTGAATGTAAATCAATCAACCGTAAAATATAGGTCAAATTTACCTAATTTTGCCTGGATGCTGACCTACCATCAGAGATGCATGTATGTGCAAGGTTACACGATCCTACCAAGTACAATGACTGAGATCTGAACTTGTCTGAAAACTTGAATGTAAATCAATCAAGCGTAAAATATAGGTCAGAGAGACCCAATTTTCTTGAAGGCTGTGAGTCAGCCCAAGATGCACCTGCATGCTTAGTTGCGGAGATATATGCCCAAATGTGGACGCAGATGTAGACGTCCGGGTACTCCAATAGTCCCACTCAAATTCGTTGAGGCGAACTAAAAAATCCCACATATACACATGACCAATAGCAAATGCACCAACAAAACATTAAATTACTGAGGTGATTTGAATAATTCTGACAAGATGTGATCAGTTTGAAACGACAGACTGTAGCAGTTAAATTTCCAAATTCAATTAAACTTTCAAAATATTAATTTTCTATGATTCTTGCATGATTGATTTTTTTTAGTTTTCAAACTTTAATCAGAGTTATTGATGCATAAAATGTAGGTCAGACCAGGGATTTGGAAATTTTCCCAACCCATTTCGGTCAATTTTGGCAGGGGAAAAAAATGAAAATTTTGACATCGTCTTTAATCCCCCCCCCTTTTCAATACTGGCGATTTGAGTTAGGAATTCAAAGCAAAAATTTGATTTTTGATGACTGAGGTTGAGAAAGTATTTTATTAAGTTGATAATTCATGTTTATAAACTGAAGTGATGTCCAAATGTCCAAATTCAGCTTGATGTCGGCTTCTATGACAAAAAGGAATGTAAACCGGAAATTACACCTGTGTTGTAACCTTGAAAAAAACTGGAAATGGCTATGAATGCAATACCTTCAAATTAAAATTTTAAAGACTAAAAAAAAACAGTGGGTATATAATTTTATTTACAGCAATATTGGATTTTATCGATCTTCTCATTAATTTTACCATGCGCTATCGGTGAGCAAGTAGAAATGAAAGTAGAGGTCAGTAAAATATGGAAATTAAAAAGGAAATATCATGTTTGAAGTGAAATTACTTCTAAAAATCCCCATTTTAAATGCTTCCCTTGTCTGCGATTCAATTAACAAGCCTTAAACACATCATCAGAAGTGTAATTAATTTGTAATTGGCAATCAACAAAGGTGTTACAATCACCTGTTAATCCGATTACAGGTGATGACATGTATATTTAATAATTACCTGTTGACATATCACATTTTTTTGAATGTCCGAAAGGTGAAAATTCGGACAAAAATTGAGAATTTCGGTCATGACCAACAAATAATTCATAAAGGTTCCACGGAACCTGGTGTCTCGCTTGCTTACTCCACTTTCATTATAATTTGGCCTATACAGTCCTTCAAGTGGAGTTTGGCTCAAAAATAGGGCAGTTTTCCCTGAATAATAGGGAATTACAGGGAAAATGTCACCAAAAATAGGGCAAATATAGGGTTATTTTTTACTTTTTATATTTTCTGTACCTGATATTTTTAAATACATGTGCACAAAAAGCCCAAAATGTATACATTCAGTATTTACAACAATGTAGCAAGAAGCAAATGCAAAACATAAGAAATTTTGTATAATGTGATGTTCCATGCCGAGTGAAGCGAGGCTAAATTTTTTTGAAGGGTATTTGTTATCGACAAAAATTAAAGATTGAGTTCTACCAGAGCTTTAAAAATGAAATAAATGAAATCATAGGGCTAATATAGGGAAAAAGCCCATTTTCAGCCAAAATATAGGGTTTATAGGGCACTGTTAAAAAGATAGGAATTACAGGAAATATAGGGCCGCTTGAAGGCGTGTCTATATAAAGATGTGGTTACTAAAAATGCTAAGAAATAACTGGTCTTTGAGAGTATCAGGAAATTTACCAAAATTGGAACCAATAATTTTTCAAATTTAACCATTGGAAATATTTGTTCTCACAAAAATTCATCCAAAAAGCATGGTTGCCAACAAGAATTTCAAAATATTGCTTGTCTTTGACTCAGTTTTAGATTATCAGGAATTTTACCAAAGTTGGAATCAAAATTTTTGAAATGTAGGTGTTGAAAATTTTTGTTTCGACTAAAATTCAATCAGAAAGCATGGTTGCTAACAAGAATTCCCAATAAAGGGCTACGCCAAGCGCAGCATGTCGATCACTGAAATTTCAACAAAAGTAGTTCAAAGTGAATGTGGACACAGTAAAGAGCCTGACACAATAATTAGATGGACACAAAAAGAAGCTTGACACAGTTATTAGCTGGAAACAAACTACAGAAAAAATCAACCCTTTTGATCACTTATTGATAAAAAAAAACTGTAAGAGCTATGCAAAATATGTTACTATCAATTAACACTTTACATCCATAGAAATAAAAAAAAATCCATCGAAATCTGATGAAAAATAAAGATTTGACATATTAAAAAATTGCAATTTTGGCCCCTTTGACCCTTTGTAGCTCGGAAAAGGTAAGAGCTACACCAAATCCTTTGGCATACTACTGAAAGATTAGATAAAGAGGAATCCCAACAAAAAAATCCCATCGAAATCCGATGAAAAATAAAGGTTTGACATATTTAGAAAAATTGCAATTTTTGCCCCTTTGACCCCTTGTAGCTCGGAAACAGTATATGCCATGCCAAATCCATTGACATACCTCTGAAAGCTTAGATCAAGAGGAATCCAAAGAAAAAAATCCCATGGAAATCCGATGAAAAATAAAGATTTGACATATTTAGAAAAATTGCAATTTTGGCCCCTTTGACCCCTAGTAGCTCAGAAACGGTGAGAGCTACGCCAAATCCATTGCATACTACTGAAAGCTTAGATCAAGAGGAATCCAAAGAAAAAAAATCCCATCGAAATCCGATGAAAAATAAAGATTTGACATATTTAGAAAAATTGCAATTTCGGCCCCTTTGACCCCTTGTAGCTCAGAAACGGTAAGAGCTATGCCAATTCCGTTGACATACTTCTGAAAGCTTAGATCAAGGGGAATCCAAAGAAAAAATCCCATTGAAATCCGATGAAAAATAGAAATTCTACATAATCTGCAAATTCACAATTTTGGCCCCGTTCGGCCCCTCATAGCTGGGAAAGGAAACAAGTTACCAAAGATCTAATAGCTGAGTGCCAAAAAACTGCATCAAAATCGGACTTAAAATAAAAAAAATAATTTTTTTGAGACTAGCCCCTGTTGGGCCCATTTATCTCGTGAGCGGTACATGCTACGTGAAATCCGTTGGCATACTCCAGATTGGAAATTTCCTCAGGAGCACACTGAAACAAACCCCATCAAAATCCAATAAATAATAAAGATTCTACAGTCAAATATGTGAAAACACCCAATTAAACCCTTTTTGGGCCCCTAATTCTGAAATGGGTGGGGCCAAAAACTAAAGGAAAAAAAAGTTTCTAAAGAATGTTCCAAGAAACATCATACTAAGATTTGAAAACAATCTGTCCACTAGAACCAAAGTTATGCTGTCCACAGACACGAAAATACTTAATTTAACCCCTTTTTGGCCCCTTTTTTGCCTCTTTTTCAAAAATGGGTTGGGCAGGGAATGCGAAATTAAAACCCAGGCTTAAGCTTGTGCCAAAAAACATCATGCTAAAATTTGGTAACAATCCGTTCACTAGAACCAATGTTATGCTGTCCACAGACGCCGACGCCGACCCCCGCCGACACCAGCGCCATACCATAATACGACCACAAAATTTTTGCGGTCGTATAAAAACTGCTTGTCTTTGAGAGTTGCAGGAAATTTACTAAAATTGGAACCATATTTTTAATTCTTAAGTTTTCAGAATTATGTCTGGTATGAAAAATTGCTAAAATATTTCATTGTATGCAAAAATTCCAAAAATTGTTAGTCTTGGACATTTTCATGAAATTTACCAAAGTTGGAACCTCAATAAAATCCTGAAAGTTTATTGCTTATCTACAGACTACATGCAACAATTCTATGTCAAAATTAAATTTCCTAAGTTCCAATTTTGTTTAAGCTTTGTTGACATTATGGACCAAAGTGAAAATGTAGTCAAATTCATTGATGCGGAAAATATAGGTCTAGGTGACATAATTCTGAAATGGATGTTGGTTACTACTAAAGATGTAACTACTTACCAATCATCATCCCTCTATGGCATGTAGGTGTTGAGATAAAGTGAAAACAAAAACAAAAAACAAAAAATGTTGAAAAATTAAGTCCAACAAACGGCAAAATACTAAAAAATTGGAATTATTTTTTTTTTTCAAAATTATACTTGGGATTCAATTATGAAGTTGTACTGAATATTGTGTTAAAAATTCAATGCTATTGAGCAAGATTTCAGAAAGTTATTGAAGTTCAAAAAAAAGTTTAACATTTGGGTTAACCCAATGTTGACGCCGTCGCCGACGACGGAATCTATGGTCGCTATGTCTCGCCTAAAGTGGCATTTTTGGATCCCTGGGTCAGAGTGACCAAATTATCATCTGAAGCAGAATCACTCTCCAAGAAATACCAGCTGACCAAAGATGATTTATGTGCCACATGTAGTATCTCAGATATGAACCTTAGAGTGAAAGTCCACACTTTTTTACTTTTCACCTCACTCGATAAGCTGCATATCGAAAATGCTTCATGGAAAATTACAGTGGTGTACCTTTTTTATTAAGGAAGATATTTGCAGTTAAACGTTGACCATAGTACAATTATGGGTATTGCCACCTTGGACCAGAAGTGACAAAATAGTGATACAAATATAATATGTTTGTATCTTTAACAATTAGGCCACATCAAATTAATTAACAGATTCTCATCACACCTGCCCCATTTTTTAAAGCTCATTGATTTTTTATTTTCAAATATTCAGAATTTTTCTTTCAATTCTTATCAATTTTAGTGAAAATCAGTAAAAAATATAAAATAAAATCCTCCCACCCATCCCAGATTTTTTGTTACAGGTGGATAAGAATCTACAAATTAACTTGATAATGCCTTAAAGAGAAGATACAATTAAGAAAAAGGATGCTGGGTAATCCTTACTATGACCAAGGATCCGATAAATTTTCAATTGACTCACAAGATATGCAAATAAGTTATATGATTGTAAGCATGGAATACACGCTTAAAATTTTGTCAAATATAATATATCCCATATTCAACATCATCGATAATTTTCATTCCTGTTGAATTTCAAGTTGTACATGTTTTGACATAACAAGAGGCTCTCAAGAGCCTGTATCACTCACCTGGGCCACGGCTGACATATGCAGTTAAAATAATCCCAATGTTTTAAGGGCATCATTTTCAAATTTGTTAATAGACATTGATGTTATATTATCTTAAGTTAAACTATATTCCCGACTGGCAGCTAATATTTTTGGATGAGGGTGCAGTTCTAATGTTAAAACTATGATCACGGCTGGCGGCCATCTTGGATATAGCACGGATCTGAAAAACAACTTTTTTGCAGGGGACCATCTAAGAACTATTGTGGCTAAGTTTGGTTTCAATTGGCTCAGTAGTTTCAGAGGAGAAGATCTTTAAAAGTGTTTTCCAATAGGGTCCAATGTTAAAACTATGATCCCCACTGGTGGCCATCTTGGATATCACGCGGAACTGAAAAACAACTTTTTTGCAGGGGACCATCTAAGGACAACTGTGGCAAAGTTTGGTTTCAATTGGCTCAGTAGTTTCAGAGAAGAAGATCTTTGAAAGTGTTTTCCCATAGGGTCCAATGTTAAAACTATGATCTCCACTGGCATCCATCTTGGATATAGCGCAGATCTGAAAAACAATTTTTTGCAGGGACCGTCTAAGGACTATTGTGGCTAAGTTTGGTTTAAATTGGCTCAGTAGTTTCAGAGGACAAGATCTATGAAAATATTTTCCCAAAGGGTCCAATGTTAAAACTATGATCCCCACTGGCCGCCATCTTGGATATAGTGCCAATCTGAAAAACAACTTTTTTGAAGGGGACCATCTAAGGACTATTGTGGCCAAGTTTGGTTTCAATTGGCCGAGTAGTTTCAGAGGAGAAGATCTTTGAAAGTATTTTCCCATAGGGTCCAATGTTAAAACTTATGATCCCTGCTGGCGGCCATCTTGGATATAGCGCAGATCTGAGAAACAACTTTTTAGAAGGGGACCATCTTAGGACTATTGTGGCCAAGTTTGGTTCAATTGCCCATGTAGTTTCAGAGGAGAAGATCTTTGAATGAAAAGTTTACGCCGGACGGACGACGGACAAAAAGTGATGGCAAAAGCTCACCCTGGCTATAGCCAGGTGAGCTAAAAAGTGCTATCCTCCTGTCTAAAGCTAATTAAACCGAAACGTATTCACTTCTTAAACTGTAATGATATCTATCACATTTTTCAGCGATTTCCCTAAAAAGACTCAATATTCAGTTTAAATAAACTGTGGACACAGGATATGTCTCGCCCGCCCCTTGCATTGCCTTTATTAGCACATTGATCTACTGCAGCAGGAATAAAAATAAAATATAATCTTAAACTGTGTTTATAATTTCCTTGGAAAATAAAGGGCTACACCGAGCGCAGCATGGTATGACCGCAGCATCTCTACAACTGAAATCAACAAAAGTAGTGGACACAGTAAAGAGCTTGACACAATAATTAGATGGACACAAAATGAAGCTAGACACAGTTATCAGCTAGAAAAAAAATGGGGAAAAAATAAACACTTTTGATTACTTACTGATAAAAAACCGTTAGAGCTATGCAAAATATGTACTATCAACTAAAACTTAACATCCATAGAAATTCAAAGAAAAAAAAATCCATCGAAATCTGATGAAAAATAAAGATATGACATATTTAGAAAAATTGCATTTTTGGCCCCTTTGACCCCTTGTAGCTGGGAAACGGTAAAAGCTACACAAAATCTGTTGACAAACGGCTGAAAGCTTATATCAAGAGGAATCCAAAGAAAAAAATCCCATCGAAATCGATGAAAAATAAATATTTTTCATATTAAGAAAAATTGCATTTTTGGCCCCTTTGACCCCCTGTAGCTCGGAAACAGTAAGACCTACACAAAATCCGTTGGCATACTACTGAAAGCTTAGATCAAGAGGAATCCAAAGAAGAAAAAATCCTATTGAAATCTGATGAAAAACAAAGATTTGACATATTCAGAAAAATTGCATTTTTGGCCCCTTTGACCCCTTGTAGCTCGGAAATGGTAGGACCTACACAAAATCCGTTGACATACTACTGAAAGCTTAGATCAAGAGGAATCCAAAGAAAATAAAGGGCTACGCCGAGCGCAGCATGATACGACCGCAGCATGTTGAATACTGAAATTTGAACAAGTGTAATTCAAAATGAATGAGGACACAGTAAAGAGCTTGATACAGTAATTAAATGGACCAAATAAAGAGCTTGAATCAGTTGCAATTTTGGCACCTTTGGCCCCTTTAGCTCGGAAACGGTAAAAGCTATGCCAAATTTGTTGACATACTACTGAAAGCTTATATCAAGAAGAATCCAAAGAAAAAAACTGATCGAAATCCGATGAATAATAAAAATTTCAAATATTTCAAAAAATTACAATTTTGGCCCCTTTGACTCCTTGTAGCTCAAAAACAGTAATAGCTATGCAAAATCCACTGACATACTACCGACAGCTTACATCAAGAGGAATCCAAAGAAAAAATCCTATTGAAATCCGATGAAAAATAAAGATTTCACATATTTTGAAAATTTGCAATTTTGGTCCCTTTGACCCCTTGTAACTCCGAAACAGAAAGAGTTACACAAAATCCGTTGACATAGTAATGAAAGCTTATATCAGGAGGAATTTAAAGAAAAAAATCCCATCGAAATCCGATGAAAAAAAAAGATTTCACATATTTAAAACAAGAGTGGACCCTAAAAGATGTCTCGCCCGTCCCTGCTTGTCACTAAAACAGTCATGTACTACTCAAGAGCAACCTACAAGCCAAATATTATTACCATACCACTTACAGTTATTAAGAAAATATTCTAATAAAACACTCAATTTTGTTCACTAGACCATGAAAATGAGGTCAAGGACAAAAGCCATATGACAGACTGACATGTACTAACCAAGACCAAGCTATATACCAAATATCATTGACCTATGGCTTGTAGTTATCCAGAAACAGACTTAAGCATAAAAACTTAACCTGGTCACTGGACCGTGAAATTGAGGTCAAGGTCAATCCGTTGACATATTAAAACAGTCATGTACTACTCAAGAGCAACCTACAAGCCAAATATTATTACCATACCACTTACAGTTATTAAGAAAATATTCTAATAAAACACTCAATTTTGTTCACTAGACCATGAAAATGAGGTCAAGGACAAAAGCCATATGACAGACTGACATGTACTAACCAAGACCAAGCTATATACCAAATATCATTGACCTATGGCTTGTAGTTATCCAGAAACAGACTTAAGCATAAAAACTTAAC
>MJUU01066561.1:13644-24580 GCA_002080025.1 Modiolus philippinarum | reverse complement strand
GACGGACGGACGGACGGACGACAGACAGAAAAAACAAAAACAATATGTCTCCCCCTTAATTACCTGTTGTTTATAAAAATGTATATTTTCATTATTTTGTTACTGATTTTGATCAAATAAATTGTATCCTTTTCATTCCGCAATGGACCAAGTTCAAATGTTGCCCCAGTCGGGGAATCAAAGGGGTTAATGCGAAAGGCTCAAAGATTTTCACTCCATGTGATTCTGTCCAAGGGTTCATCGTCAGAATTATCATTTTCACTAGACTCTGGGGTTGAAACAGGCCTAACACTTATGTCCGATCCAATTTCGTAAGTCGGATCATCTCCTTTATCAATATCACTCGGTGAAAATCCTTCGAATTCACTTACGTCTGAATCAGACTCCATGGAAGTGTGCCGGTGAAGTGTTTACGTTTTCCACGCGGTTTCATTCATAGATTTCATTCTAAAATTATATCCTGACGTATTGTGTTTGATGTCAAATGATAGCTTAATCTTTCTTTTCATTGGATATCATTTTAAACTAGAGGCTCCCAGGAGCCTGCATCGCTCACCTGGCTTTCAGTTGCCACAATGAAGCTAACATTTTAATTTATACAGTTGAACTTTAGTCTCTCAAACTTTTTAAAGTCTGCCCTTGTTTTATTTCTTTGTTGCGCTTTTTTGACAAAAATGTACTTGCTTATGACCACTTTCAACACCAAATTTCATTGAAATTGGAAAATGTTGAATTTTCCCGCCTTTTTGGTGGCCATTTTGAAAATGGCGGTCAACAAACAATTTTCAACAGGACTTTTGAAGTCGCAACATCAATATCCACTTGGACACCAAATTTCATTGTAATCATACAATGTTGAATTTTCCCGCCTTTTTTTTGGCAGCCATTTTAAAATGGTGGTCAGCGAAAAATTCTTAAAATCAGTTTTGAATTCAAATTCAAAACATCAATATCCACTTGGAAACCAAATTTCATTGAAATCGAACAATGTTGAATTTTCCCGCCTTTTTTTGGCAGCCATTTTAAAATATTGATGATGGAACAATTTTTAACATTGGTCTGAATTTGCGACATCAAAACCTATTTGGATACCAAATTCCATTGAAATTGGACAATGTTGAATTTTCCCGCCTTTTTTGGCAGCCGTTTTGAAAATGGCAGTCAAGAACAATTTTCAGTATCTGTTTTGAAGTTGCAACATCAAAAAAATTATCCACTTGGAAACCAAATTTCACTGAAATCGGACAATGTTGAATTTTCCCGCCTTTTTTGGAAGCCATTTTGAAAATGGTGGTCAACGAACAATTTTCAACACCGGTTTTGAAGTCGCAACATCAATGTCTATATGGAAACCAAATTTTATTGAAATCAGACAATGTTGAATTTTTCCACCTTTTTTTTGCGGCCATTTTGAAAATGGCGGTCAACGAACAAATTTTTGCAATTTACACTTGACCTCTATCTGTTACACTTTTTGAAATAAAAAAAAATAAATAAAATTTAGGAAATTTTATGGAAAAAAGGGCAATAACTCCAACACTAGATTTCGGATTTTCTTTAAAATTGCAGGGAGGGTAGATCTTAACATGCTGATTATTTTCACTCCCAATAAAATTTTTGATATCTGTAACGATTTTCGAGTTATTTGCAATTAAATGCAATTTACCCTTTTGTTCTATTTTTAGTAACAGCAGCCATGTTGCTTGGTTTTCGGACTAATTGAACACAATTTTGAAACTGTTTACCCTGGTGATAATTCAGGTCAAGTTTGGTAACAATTGGCTCTGAGTGGCTTCTGAGGAGAAGATTTTTTAAATTGAGGACAAAAAGTATCAAATTTCTTACATTGGCGTATTGGCTTTGACATTTAACACAATCTGTGCACACAGAAGCTTTAGTTAGTCGTCATATAAGCGGGAGGTTGATGCATCAATAAACCTGGTTTAACCCACCATTTTATTTATAAAATGCCCGTTCCAAGTCGGGATTATGACGGCTTGCCAATAATGTTCTGTGTCGGATTGTGTTCCCCTGATTCAGTCGAATGTTATACGGATTTTCCTTACTGGGGTCTTCCTTTGATCGATTCGGACTTTTATTGTCACTTTTATTTTTGACCAATAAAGGGCAAAAACTCCATATAATGGTAGTCAGATTTTCTTCAAAATTTCAAGGTGGGTAGATCTTGATATGCTGAACATTTTTGCAATTTAAAGTTGACCTCTGTCTGTTATAGTTTTTGCGAAAAAAAATAAAGAATATCAAAATTTTGAAATTTTCACAGAAAAAGGGTAATAACTCTAAGACGGGTTTTTGGATTTTCTTCAAAATTGCATGGCAGGTAGTTCTTTTCATGCTGATCACTTTTACCTCGTCAGATTTTTGATATCTGTAATGATTTTTGAGTTATTTGCCAAAAACAGCAATTTACCCCTATGTGCTATTTTTAGTAACAGCAGCCATGATGTTTGGTCCTCAGACTAATCGAACACAATTTTGAATCTAGATACCCTTTTAGGCCAGGTGAGCTAAAAATTTAAAGGAATTCGCGTTTTCGACCAATCAGCGTTTATTTAACATTACCCTTTTGTCCGAATATATGCCTCACCAGGTAAATACATCATGGCGGACTTCGCGCTTATATGCAGCAGTAGGATAGTAAATATCGTGGATGCACAGATGCGTCACTGGGATTTAATGGCCATTTTTCACCAATGCATATAGGTGTCACTAGTAGATAAAGGGTTAAACCCCCACAGACGTTTACGGAGTTACATTGTGTACTTGGTGAAGGAAATTAATCTTTTGAACTTTCCATACCGTTTATACTCTAGTTGTAAGTGTGTGTGGACACAATACAAGTGTGGACACAGTACAAGTGTGAACACAGTACAAGTATAGACATATGGATATGATGAAATACCTCCCCTGTTTTCCAAGAAAATATACAGTTGAATTACCTCCCTTTAAAAATTTTGATCAGCAACCATATTTCCCTGTGGTGAGCCCAAAAATCATTTGTATTGGTGGTAGGCAACCTTTCTTTAAAATTTCATCCAAGTTGAGGCATTTTTAATTTTCCCACCTTTTTTCAGTTTCCATGGCAACTGCAACCATTTTGAAAATTGTGAGCACAAAAATTATTCCTATAGGTGCTAGGCAACCTTCTAGTAGTTTCATCCAATTTGAGACACTTTGAATTTTCCCGCCTTTCAGTTTCCATGTCAATGGCAGCCATTTTGAAAATTCCAAAGGATGTATGTGTACATCTTATCATTATAAAAATTAGATTCCTTTGAAGTTGTTGAAATTTGCTTGCTAAGTTTCTGAAAAACATCAAAAGTTGTGTTTTTATTCGTACGGAAGAACAAACTCCCTTTTTTGATGGCTTGGATTTTTGAATTTTTCTCTGCTGTTATAACTGACCGAAGATTGGTTTTGATACCTTTTTTTTTAAACGGCTTAACATATCTATGTCAGAAAATTTACATTAATGAAATGTCTGTAACTTGCCAGAGCCTTACAGATCCCATGCTGAAAACAGACAGGATATGAGGGGATAAAAGGTTGTACTGTTCAATCTTCTTTATGCAACTAACCTAAATGAGACTTTTTTATATTGTTAAAATGCAACTTCTTAACATTGTATATAGTGAAACTTCTATTTTTTTCAAAGCTTTTATGTGTCCAATTATTTAAACATATATTTTTCATCAACAATATTTGCAAGTATATGGCTTTACATATTTTTGTGTTAAATGTATAAGATGCATACCTTTGAAACATACCTGTATAAGAATTCAATTCCCCTGAAGTAAATGAAGGCCATTGCAATTAATTACAAATTTTGATGTAATTGGAAGTAATGTGTAATTGACAAAAATTTTAATTACTTGTAATTGTAATTTAATTAATCAATTATCAAAAAAGCCCAAGTGCAGTAGATGTCACACTTTACAAATATCAAATTTTGTGAAATTCTGTGAACTACTTTGAAAGCCTTCAAGTCCAAATTGTAGTGAATTTTTACCGTTGTAAACAAAAGAAAGTCAATGAAAATGTACTAGTTTTCTATCCTTCTCATTATATGTCTTTGTCTGCACTGAAGATATGGTAGAAATGGCAATCTTACACAATCGGAATTTACAGTTATGTCCTTTGATTAAGAAATTGGTAACTCATACAGGTTATTTCTCGATAACTTGTATAAGTTATCTGAAAAAAGTCAGTATCTCATTTAAGCGATTTTGGTGATAACTTTGTTGTACCCCTGAATGTCCTGACTGGAAAAAATCATTGCAAACAAAATTCATGGGACAATTTTCTGGTCTTCTATTTTACATGATAATTAGTGTGAAGTATTAAATAAACATTGCCCTAGGTGATTTAATAAAAAGTTGGATAACTGGGAATAGTGTTATTTTTTTTAAAAAGTTGGATAAATGGAAGACATGGAAAGATGATTAGGTAAACTTTTGAATTATTAGCATCAGGATAATCTGTCACACTGACCATCCCTATACCATTAACAAATTATCTGCCCTTTCTTTCACATGTGTAAAAGGTTTTTTAATTTATTTAATCTTTTAATTGTTTTTTTATTTCAATAACAAAAATTTTTGCAGTTGCATAAAAATGGCTAAGTCCCACAAAACAGGAAGATGATATCATAAGGCAACCAAAATGGCAGAGGACGTATTCCCCATATAAATATAATTTGAAATAAATTTGCTCAACAGTAGCTGAGAAAAGTGCGGCGAAAATTTTCACCATGTTCAATAAAGGGAAAAATGGCCGAGTCCCAACAAACAGGAAGTTGATATCATAAGGCAATCAAAATGGCAGACGACGCATTCCCCATATATATATATATATATATAAAGTCAAATGCCCAATTTGATATAAATTGGCCCAGCAGTAGCTGAGAAAAGTGCAACAAAAATTTCCACTATGTTCAACTAGAAGTGGTGGGTGCAGTCGCAAATGTCAGCTAATCCCTCACCCGCTGTCAAGAAATAAAACCATAATTTAATCAAAAGATGTACGAATGTCGAAGGTACATTCACTGAACAAAAAGATCATTGATCTGTAACATTCAGTATCTCAGATTTTAACATTAATGGAAACTTTAACCCAAGTCATTTAAGCATGAAATGTAGGTCAGAGAGACCCAATTATCAATCTGAAGCAGCATCACTTTCCAAGACTCATCCGATGACAAAAGATGACTGATGTGCCACATGTAGTTTCTCAGATATGAACCTTAACATAAACTTCAACTGGAGTCCTTAAAGCATAAAATGAAGGTCAGAGTGACCCAATTATCATCTGAAGCAGCATCAGTCTCCAAGACTCATCCGATGACCAAAGATGACTGATGTGCCACATGTAGTTTCTCAGATATGAACCTTAACGCAAACTTCAACCGGAGTCCTTGAAGCATAAAATGTAGGTCAGAGTGACCCAATTATCATCTGAAGCAGCATCACTCTCCAAAACTCATCTGCTGACCAAAGATGATTGATGTGCCACAAGTAGTTTCTCAGATTTGAACCTTAACGCAAACTTTTGGGTTGTTTTAACCTGGAGATGGGATGTTGTCTCCTTGACATTTACCCCATTTCCTTTCTTTTTCATACTTTATCTGAGGTGGGACGAATGAACGGACAGACAGACCAACTGGCGAGATGCTATATCCCCTCCCAAACTCCGTTGGGAGAGGGGATAATAAAGGAAAAAATGGCGAAGTCCCACAAAACAGGAAGTTGATATCATAAGGCAACCAAAATGGCAGACAACGCATTCCCCCTATATATAAAATCAAATACCAAACTTGAAATAAATAGGCCCAGCAGTAGCTGAGAAAAGTGCAAAGAAAATGTTCATATGTTCAATAAATGGAAAAATGGCGAAGTCCCACCAAACAAGAGTACATATCATAAGGTGACCAAAATGGCAGACGACACAGATTATGCATTCCATCAATATGTAAAGTCAAATACCAAATTAGAAATAAATCGGCCAAATCAGTAGCTGATAAAAGAGTATGTTAAATAAAGGGAAAAAATGGCTAAGTCCCACCAAACAGGAAGTTGATATCATAAGGCGACCAAAATAGCAGACGACACTTTACCCCTTAATATAAAGTCAAATAGCAAATTTGAAATAAAAATAAAACTTCAGAGAGATGGATGGATGGACAAGGCTACCACCCACTCACGAGAGGGGGTTGGTGTTAGACTGAATCTAAAGATTTATGTATTGTATATGATTGTATATGATTGATGGATGGGGATAAATGGGTAGGGAGAGGAAATTTACCAGCCAATCCCCAGTCTTGTACACCCTTCCGAGGAAGTGGTATTTCGGCAGCGGTTTTCCAATCTTTAGATCCGAGTTGCACTGACGAGATGTAAATTCATCGAAATAGGGCCGTATATGCAACAGTGAAATTCAAATGAAGTGTTGCGTGTCACTCAAATTGTAGTGGTCAAATTCCTCAGTGGAAAGATGTTCTCGATAATATTACATCCTAAGACTTTAACTCAGTTGGGCTTTGACTTCAGACGATATATATTTATCTACAACACACTGACATGTGAATCACACGTCTCTGTATATCTATACCTAATTTATCTATAGTATCTTGAGCTTTCATCTGTATATTCAGTAAATCTTGTATGATCACCTTGTGGCTAGATTCCTGCTCTTTGTTCTGTCGCTGTAATGTAATCATGGCTTCCTCTGAAATACATCAATATTATAATTCATCTCTCATTTCTGATAAATATATACTATAAGTAATTTGTTTTGCCAGTATGGAAATCTCTGCTTGTATTGCATTAAGGGTGATGACCACGGTGGCAATAGGACCGGAGAACTCCATCAGAGCAAATAAATCACTAAAAGTGTTTTTATGGCTAATTCTTTTAATGATAATAACCAGATATATATGTTTCCCATTCAATGAAAGGTTTTTTTTTTGGTTAAAAATATTATTTTTACTTGACTATAGCGCTTTCTTTCTTGGGATTATTTTTGTCATGAAACGTCATGCGTCGTGATATTAATACACTGTTGCTAGCATTGCATAGAGATTGACAATTATATATTCATATCAGTGCAGTGCAGTGATAAAACAATTATAGTCTCTTGAGAACAATTGAAAAACTGGAGGATGTGTCTATAAGACATGGATGCCCCACCGTAAAATTTATTGCAATAGAGAACTTAAGCGATTTATTTGATTAAACACCTAGTTGTTAATAAATGGACCTAATGCAAAAGTTTAACTAAGTCATTCATGTGTAAAATGTCGGTCAAAGTCAAAGAAAAAATTGTGTAACAATTAGGATGGGTCTCTTCATGAAATATCATGATATGTTGTGTAGTTGTTGAGAAATGGACCTAAATGCAAGATTTAACAAAAGTCACTCAAGCGTAAAATATAGGTCAAAGCCACTTAATTCTTGATGATTTGGGTAGTACTCATCAAGTAACAAAATACAGAGGTTACTGTGAATTTAGGTTCTGCATATGCGCATTTCGACAACTTATGTCTCATCAGTGCATATTAAATCAAAACGTTTGGAAATCCATGAACCAAAATGTGTAAATGCTGATAGAGAACAAATTACCATAATGATCTATAACAGGAAAGCCAAAATCAGCTAAGGGTGATTAATGTGATGAGACATCATTGTGGTATGATGTGTACTTGATGAGAAATGGACCTAAGCGCAAAATTTAACAAAAGTCATCAAGCGTAAAATATAGGTCAAAGCCACTTAATTCTTGATGATTTGGGTAGTACTCATCAAGGTGATTAATTTGATGAGACATCATTGTGGTATGATGAGTAGTTGATGAGAAATGGACCTAAACTCAAAATTTAACAAAGTCATTCAAGCGTAAAATATAGGTCAAAGCCACTTAATTCTTGATGATTTGGGTAGTACTCATCAAGGTGATTAATTTGATGAGACATCATTGTGGTATGATGAGTAGTTGATGAGAAATGGACCTAAATGCAAAACTTAACAAAAGTCACTCAAGTGTGAAATGTAGGTCATGGATCCCTAATTGTTAGTGAATCTGGTAGTACTAATCAAGGTGCATGTATCGATGTAATATTATTAAAATATTACAAGAGGTAACCAAAATATGGACCTAAACGCAAAACTTAATATCGGGACGTACGGACAGACGGACAGACAACTACTTGGTGGGGCATAATAAGCAAATTAGCAATAATTGTGTTTAATTAAAGTGCAGCCTGCACTTAAAAGGAGATTGATTTTGAAGTAAATAGTTTAACAATTAATATTGACAGGTGCCATGTAAACTATTCTATCATCAATTGTTTATGAAGTGCAATTCAAACAATACTTCTACTGAAAATGTATCAAGCCTGATACTGAAAAAAATGAACAATCAGGATCATTCACACATTTAAATTCGTTCTAGGCCAGTGTTCAATTCGGGCTGTTTAAATTTGGAATTAATTATTAGTCAACTAATTTTTGTAAAAAAAATGCACTTTTTAAACATTTATATTTAATCATTCTAAGTTTATTAAATAATACACATGCAGAAATTTACAAAAATGTATTCAGATATCAAGACATATGTAAAGAAAAAACAAAAAAACTTTGCATTTTGAATTTACCAATCTGAAATTTAAAATTATAATTACTGTAAACTTTGTTTCAGGCTGAGATAACATATTTATTGTGTACTGATTTACAAAGTGTACATTAAATAATTCACCTGTACATATGAGTAACCTTCACAACTATTAATGTGTTACATAACTATGTCTTACATCACTACAGATAAGATTCAATAAACAGGATTGACCTTCCAATAGAGGTCGGTTTATATTCTTGAGCAATTCAAAGGTGGCGAATCAGCTGATCTGATTTTCACTATGCTACAGAAACATAGAAAGCAGCCACAGCCTGCTATTAGCTCTGTCACAGTCTGTGCCTTTAGCCACTAGCCCTACGCCCGAGACCAGTAAAATCAGTATCGGGCTAGTAAAAATTTGAAGTCACTAGCCCGGAGGGCTAGTTAAAATTGTACCTTATTAACAAAGAATCTTCTATAAGGGCTAGTAAAATTTAGTGCGGGCTAGTACAACATGGGACCTTACTAGCCCCTTCGGGCTAGTGAGTGAAAAAGTTTTTGGCACAGACTAAGCTCACCTCTTTGCAAAGCATTGTCACATTTAAACATGTCAGTATTCAGGAATGGACTACAAAATATTCTTTTTAATGGATTCATTCAAGCATAAAATGTACCGGTAGGTCACATTCAGCATCCGAAGCATGCATTGTTGTTGTCTTACCAAAATGCATCATACATACCAATATGGTTAATGTGGGATATGTCAGTTAGTGGGAAAGGACTTTAACCATTGTACCTAACAAAGTCACTCATGCGTAAAATATAGGTCACAGTCAGCATCCGAAGCATGCATTGTTGTTGCCATCCCAAAATGCATCATACATACCAATATGGTTGATGTTGGACATGTCAGTACCGGTAAGCAGGAATAGACTTTAACCATTCTAACTTACCAAGTCACTCATGCATAAAATGTAGGTCACCGACAGCATCCGAAGCATGCATTGTTGTTGTCAACCCAAAATGCATCATACATACCAATATAGGTGACGTGGGACATGTCAGCTAGCAGGAATGGACTTTAACCATTCTACCTAAACAAGTCACTCATGCGTAAAATGTAGGTCACAGACAGCATCCAAAGCATGCATTGTTGTTGTCAACCCAAAATGCATCTTACATACCAATATGGTTGATGTGGGATTTGTCAGTAAGAGGGAATGGACTTTAACCACTCTAACTTACCAAGTCACTCATGCGTAAAATATAGGTCACAGTCAGCATCCAAAGCATGCATTGTTGTTGTCATCCCAAAATGCATCATACATACCAATATAGTTGATGTGGGACATGTCAGCTAGCAGGAATGGACTTTAACCATTCTATCTAACCAAGTCACTCACGCATAGAATATAAGTCAGAGTCAGCATCTGAAGCATACATTGTTGTTGTCATCCCCAAATGCATCATACATACCAATATGGTTGATGTGGGACATATCAGTAAGTGGAAATGGACTTTAACCATTCTACCTAATAAAGTCACTCATGCGTAAAATATAGGTTACAGTCAGCATCCCAAGCAAGCATTGTTGTTGTCATCCAAAAATCCATCATGCATACCAATATGGTTGATGTGGGACATGTCAGTAAGCGGGAATGGACTTTAACCGTCAGCATCCGAAGCATGCATTGTTGTTGTCATCCCAAAATGCATCATACATACCAATATGGTTGATGTGGGACATATCAGTAAGCAGGAATGGACTTTAACCATTCTTCCTAACCGGACGCGGACACAGATGCGGACGTCAATGCTCAGGGTATCCCATAAGCCCCCCTCACTTCGTGAGGTGAGCTAAAAAGTTCCTAAAATTTTGTAATAAATAAACAATATTTTCAGTTTCTCCAAATTAAAGGATGTACAAAATCATATATCTTTTCTTGTTAATCAATGGTATTACCATAAATCTTCATTACTGTAGAAACAAGAACTGTCGCCGAATGGCAGCCAAAGATACCCCACGTTAATTGAATCCTGAATCGATATGGTAAGTGCAAAATTAAGTTGGTGTGGACACAATACAGGTGTGGACACAGTACAAGTATGGACACAGTAGAAGTATGGACACAATACAAGTATGGACACAATGATATAATCTTCAAGAAAAAACTTTTCCAAAGGGTTCCAATGAAAACACTGTCTAAATCAGACAAATATAAAATTCACCTTTTTTTCAGCCTATTTGACATTTTACACATCTACATATAGTGTTCTTCCTTTGTCTAAAGTTTCATCAAAATCCTTC
>MJUU01066560.1:175891-191094 GCA_002080025.1 Modiolus philippinarum | reverse complement strand
CAGTGAAAAGGTTATGGCAATAGCCATTGAAGGATTTAGGGTTTAATCAAGGGAAAATGTAAGGGTCATTTCATTCGCATTTTATATAAATCGTAGAGGGTTTGAGCAGCAATTACAGTTGCAATCTGCGCCTCGGGAGCTTTCTGCGAATCCAATTAGTGATGTCACAAAATCTAATTTGTATGCAAATTAGTATTTAATTTGGTTGGCAAAGCTGAACTTGGAATTACCACTATATAGCATTGGAATAGAATTTTTATCTATGATAACTTTTTTATTATATGCACGATTTTGGATCTGTAAAATGCATGTTAAACATTGGGATATTCATAGTTTTCTACCGATTTACTTTTTTTAAAAAAATAAGCAAATATTTTTTCATGTGCATTTCAAAATTGTGGAATTTTAAAAAAAAAATATACACTAATTTTAAACACATTATTGGGATAAAAAAAATCATAAATTTATATGAAATAACAATTTCTTACTTGTTAATGGAAAATGGCAATTTTATGGCAACCAAACCTGTGACGTCACGGCGAAAGCACCTCACTGCGCGGCCAAGCGCATACTGTATAAATCACGATAAAATGCACCATGGGAGAGCCGATTGTATAAAAAAGTGCAATCTGCGGAGGACTCCGATTGACAAGATTTTCACGTCGTATCTACCTCACCAATGTCTCTGTGTAATAATATTTGTTCCAAAGGAACTTTTGTCATGCGGAATATTTTGGATTTAACCCTATCCGGAATCCATTCCTATTTTACATTACTTTCATAATTTCCTGTGAAATTGAAAAAAATTATTTGGTATGAAACAAACAAAACGTTTCAAACATATGTGTACTTGCGAAATAGTGCAATTATACCCCCGCTCCGTACTGTTTTACCCATGTCCGTCCGTCCGGAACATTTTCGTCAAGGATTTCTCAGCAAGTGGCTGTGTACTGTAGTGTCTCAGAGTGTACGTAGTAATGTTTTGATATTTACCAAATTTGGTCTGAAGCTTTAGTATGATGAGTTGTACCGTATCTCCCATTTTCAAGTCCGTAACTCATCTACTTCCTGTTTGATGATAACTTTAATTTTTTCCCATTAAAGCTATATATTGAAATTTTTGTCAAGGATTTCTCAGCTTTTGTATGTGGTAATAGTTTTATATTTGATCTGAAGCTTTGGTATGACAAGTTGTACCGTGTCTCCCCTTTTCAAGTCCCTAACTCATATACTTCCTGTTTTACAATAACTTTGATTTTTCACATTTTTCCTTGAGGATTTATTATTGTGTCCTTACTTGTTTTGTGTCCATGCTTGTACTGTGTCCAAAATTAAACCTGTATTGTATCCCAACACACTTTCCATATTGATTTCAGTGTTCAGTGAGTGGGGGTATAGGAGTTTCCGCCGTGACGTCACAAGCTTGAAAAATTACCTTTGGTTGGCAAGAAATCGTAGTCACTGATTAGGGTCATAAAAATGTCATTTTCAATTAACTGGTGAGAAATTGTTATTTAAGATAAATGGATAATTCTTTTTGATCTAAAATATGTAATGTTTACACTTTTACAGGATGTAAAAATTTTCAGCTTTTTATTTTTAATATATATATAATTAGCGTATTTTGTAAACCATATAATTTTTTGAAACTCACATTTTTTGAAATTCACATGAAAAAATATTTGTCTATTTTTGTTAAAAAGTAAATCGGTAGAAAAAATATGAATATCTAAATAGTTAACATGCATTTTACAGATCCAAAATCGTGCATATAATAAAAAAGTTATCAAAGATTAAAAATTCTATTACAATGCTATATAGTGATAATTCTTCGGCTTTGCCAACCAAAAATGCTAATTTACATATGTAAATTAGATTTCGTGACGTCACTAATTGCATTCGCGGAAACTCCTATAACTGGCTGCCATTCGACGACAGCTCTTGCTTTAAACACCACATAATATCAAAGCACTGATGATTCTTCCAACCCTAATTTCCAACTTAGTACTGCCTACTGGTGCTCCAGCAAAGCTAGAGGAGAATGGCAAGCTATTTTTTTTCTCTGTACACTGTACAGACTGAGTGTAGGAGTATTCCTACTGGGTTTCAAAATATTCATGTATTGTTTATTGGGTTGAAACTTGGGTCTTTCGAGGTTTCCAACATATTTGTACATCCACTCAAAACAGATTTAAAAGGACTGCTAGGATGTCAAAGAAATTTTGAACTATACACAGCCCTTGATTTAGTCTACTGAATGGTGACCAAAAGGTACATGTACTAAAATTTGAGACTGGCCATCAAAACTGAATTGTTGGTGGCCACTGAATTGAAAAAAATACTGAATTTGTGTTAGTTTGACCTCCAAAATTTACTGTTGGCCACTAAATTTTAGGGATGGTGGCCAAATTGGCAACCTTGAATGAAATCCTACTTTGAGGGTTGAATTACAGGCTGGGGATAACCCAAATTGAGATACTATATTGCTAGGTACAAATGTATGCTGTCTTAAATAAAACTGGAATGAAATTTTAGAATTCTAAGCATTCAGAATTTTGATTTGCCAAAAATATAAGATTATATATATATATGTTAAAATTTCAAAAAGTATGAGTATTTGACATTGTCAGGAAAATTTGCCAAAGTTGGAACCAGAATCAAAATTCCTAAAGCTTATTGGGCATCTATTCCACAGACTGTATGCAACAAAACTAAATGCCTAAATCCAAATATGTGAAAGGAGTTTGTATAATATGCCACATGTGTCCAAATCGACATCATGGAGCCTCTTGTTTGCACCAAGACCAATAGAAAAATTCTGAAAGCTTATTGTGCATCTGTAGCATATAAACAACAATTCTACAAAGAAAGTAAATTCCTAAATCCAAAAATATAACAGTAGTTCAAGTGACAGGAAAAGCACAATAGACAAACAGATAGAGGCAATGATATCATTCTGAAGTACAAGGATAAACATCATTTGCTTTGATTTAGATATAACAAGAGCCTAAAGTAGTTTACAATCATACTATACTACTTCTCTCATAGAAAACTATCTGAATGTCTTGAAAACAAACTTTGATAGTTTTGGCCGAAGATAAAATATTGTTTGTTCCCTCAAACCCAACCGACCCAGAAAAATCACTGTACCCAAAATATTTTTTGCCACTTTTTGAGACGAAATTATTTTTTTTTCTGCATTAAAAAAATTCATATTGTTGAAATTTGTTGTAAAATTGCTTTTTTGAAAAGAAAAAAAAAATTCCCTTCCTATCTACCTACATGACCTACATGTACCCACACTTGGCTTGGTAGAGTCAGGTTTTGGGAAAAAAGCAATACTTTAATTTGGCCTATTTGATATTGAAGAA
The DNA here is from genome assembly GCA_002080025.1 of Modiolus philippinarum. NCBI lineage: Eukaryota > Metazoa > Mollusca > Bivalvia > Mytilida > Modiolidae > Modiolus > Modiolus philippinarum. Next base: position 187,723 of record MJUU01066560.1, on the reverse strand, counting down.
AAATAATTTTAAAATAAACATGTGTTTTGATTCTTCAAAAGAGTTAGCTTGGAATGTACCGGTATTTAAAAAATACTGTGAATTTCATGTGTAATAATGGTATTTGAAACTACAATATCTTTACATATTTTCACAAACTGAACTTCAGATTATTCAAATTTATTTCCACAGACCCCCTTTTCTTCTTTCCTGGGGTTCTTGAAATGTCTTGCATTGTGAATTGAACATCATTAAGAAGATGACAGTATGTCAGTTGTTGACTCAAATCATGAAGTTTGTCATGTTTTATGTTTCAGTACATGGCATTGAAATGTGACAAAAAAATAATCCATAACAATATATCCTTATATATATTTATTTTACCTCATCTAAGATGGACACCAGCAGGGAACAAAGTAAAACATAGGGACCTTATGGGAAAATTTTTCAAAGGTCTTCTCCTCTGAAACCACTGATACAGTTGGAACCAAACTTGGTCACAATAGTCTTTGGGTGGTCCCCTTCAAAGTGATATTTTTTTATTTTACCTCATCCAAGATGGACACCAGCAGGGAACAAAGTAAAACATAGGGACCTTATGGGAAAATTTTTCAAAGGTCTTCTCCTCTGAAAACACTGATACAGTTGGAACCAAACTGGGTCACAATAGTCTTTGGGTGGTCCCCTTCAAAGTGATATTTTTTTATTTTACCTCATCCAAGATGGACACCAGCAGGGAACAAAGTAAAACATAGGGACCTTATGGGAAAATTTTTCAAAGATCTTCTCCTCTGAAACCACTGAGCCTGTTGGAAGCAAACTAAGTAACATCTAATTACTCTGTCCATACCTGTTAACCCTCCCACATTGCGAGGGAGACTCCCACTAACTCATCAAATCTCCTACTTTAGAAGGTTCTCCCTTGTGGGAGACCAAAATCTCCCTCAAAGAGAAAAAATCTCCCACAATCTCCCACATTTGCAAAATAAAACAATATCTTAAGAAAAGAATTGTTATTTTCATACAAATGTTTATTTTACTGCTTTATATATACTGAAAACAATTATTATTTACACAATATGACAATAGAAGCCACCCAAACCTATTGATTATGTTGTTTTAGTCAATTAGTCTTCTAATGGTATTAGCCAATTGCTCATTTATCGTTTGATGTTAACGTTTCATCACAAGAAAAATTACAAAAAATGCCTGTTTAAGGTCTTCAGGCAAAATCTCCCATAAACAAAAACTGTTATGAGGGAGATCTCCCACATAGTCCTTCTTACACCTATGACTGTGTCTTCATTCTCTATTAAAATTACTCTTGTTCAAATTTCAATGGTTATCAAGCTGTGGTTGTATCATGCTGCTCTTGGTGCAGCCGTTAATTACATCTTTTTATCATCCAATTTCCTCTTATTCAGTACCCTTGTATGCTGCCATCAGCTTTTCAATATGCCCAATTGAAAAATTATTATGTTTAGGTAACATGGAATGAGATACCTACAGTCTATGATTTGATAATAGCTGATTGCAGGTAATTTACCTTTACTTCCTGTTCTTCACACCCTTTCTATGGTTACCATACTGCAGTATGTTTCATTCCTCCACCATCAGAATAAAATTATAGTACTAAAACCATTAAATCCTCAGAAATGTGCTATTTATAGAAATATTTACAAATCCAGAAACCTATAGGTGATTATTTATAAATAAAAAAAAACTTCATTAAGATAGCAGTACAACTAATTTGGTATTTAAAAATGCTTGAAAATGACAGCTCAAATAACAAATAATTCAATGTTCATTATCACTCACAATCAGTCCAGTCCTTGACTGATATCATATGTCATGCTCAATTAAGTTAAATTTTGAACAAAATATTTTGTTGGATTATAAGATCAGATGTTCAAAGATAGGAAATATTGAAATTAAACTTAGGTAAATTATGGCTAGAAAGTTAATTCTGTAATTTATTTGCAGTGATTTAAATACATATATAAAAGGTGAAAATAGTCATATAATACTGTCATACATTATGGGTATTAAAATATATAAGCCTTTATATTTATAGGTTTCATGATGTGTGAGAGTTGTATATCATTCGTTTTCAACTTGAGATAAAATTACACAAAAATAGCAAAGGACTTTCAGCTCTTAAACCACTCTCCAAATTGGAACCAAATTTGATCACAATAGTCCTTGGGTGGTTCCCTTTAAACATTGTGTTTAGTAAGTCCACACCTCATTCAAGATGGCTACCAGCAAAATTGGAACTTTTACTCTTTTGGAAATCTTCTCAACTGAAACTACTAGGCCAATTGGAACCATATTTGGTCGTATTGTTCCTTAGTTCATCTCCATTGAAAAATGTGTTTTGCAAATCTGCATTTCAGCCAAGATGGCTGCCATAGGGGAACACTGTTGAAAATTAGACGCTTTGTGAAAATAAAAAAAAAATCTTCTCCTCTGAGAGTACTCAGCCATTTTGAACTTAGACACAATGGTCCCCTTCAAGAAAAATGACAGTAGGGCTGTACTTCATTTAAAATATCTGCCCGGGGGAGATGAGGGCATAGTTGAACTTTTGTTCATATAGCATCAGTTTCTATTAACAAACTTGAAAATGACTGAAATGTATATGTCAGCCATGGCCTAGGTGAGTGATGCAGGCTCTGGAGAGCCTCTTGTTAAGTACAATGTAGATTCTTATCTAGAAAATGTGTTCAGAAGTTTTGTCATCATTTTCATTAACTTTTGTTACTGTTTTATAATATCCTGTAGAAAAGTATCTACCTAAATTCTGATTTCCTAAAATAAGAATATTAGAAGAACCAAAATTTATCACATCCAAGACTCAGAAAAAAATATTTTCAAACTTGTCTAATTAAGAGGATCAGAAACTTTGATACAAGCATTAAGATTAGAAATGACAGAATATATGGAACCATGGTGACCCCAGACAATGACAACATTTTCTTTTTATCTTTTCAGGTTTCTTGCTGAAAGATTGAAGAGTAAAGTCTGTTGACAGTGATATAGAGAGGAGGGCTTGTCAGTCTGACATTAGATTAACAGGGCCTGTCAGTCAAATGTTAGTATAACACTGGTAATACAAGAAAATATAAGGTGGAAGGCCTGTCAATCAGACAATGTCAAGTTCCTACAAGTGGCTGCCTTGTTGATCAGGGCTTCAAAAAATTCCGTCTCGTGCGGTCATTGAGGAACTTCTTTTATGGATATCGGTCCCTTGTGGAGAAATTTGAGGTTTTGGACTGAATTCTGATTGAGGATTCTTTTTTTACTTGGTGCTCAGATGATGATTTCTTTTAACTGTCTAAGACCTTTCAATAGTAATTGCTGTTAAGTTGCTACAGGACACTACCGTAATGGAAGGGGAGCTTTGGCATGCCATTAAACCGGTTTAATCCACCATTTCTTTTGAAATCCCTGTACCAAGTCAGGACTATTGCGGTTGTCAAATTTTCTGGTTATTTCCACCTGATTTGTTTTTTTGTCCCATGGACTTCTGACAGCTCTTGACAACTCTGTATGATTTTTGTTAGTACCCCAATTTCCTACAAATCTTTTCCTTTTATAATCCCATTTTTTTCTTATTAAAGATATATTTTTTATGTATGAACACTCAATATATAGAAGTGTAAACTTACCAGAAGTTTTACACAAGATACCAGTCATACTTGAGCATGAAAACTAGCATTCATTATAAGTTAGCAGACATATATATACTATCATTTTTTAACTAAATCCAATCATAGTTGAAGGTAGCAATAGGCACACATGTACATTGCCATGTCAATTAATTTGAACATTACATTAATCATGCATAGCAAGAAATATACATCAGACACTTCAGATTTTGTCAGAAAGTAGGAAAAATGAAAGGATGTGGAGTTAATGTACATGTGACAAAAAACGCTCACGATACATAGAAAACTCGAGTTTATCAAGGACAGGGACCCTATTCCTGTCTACATCTTGATGTCGTCTGAGGGTCTTCAGCTAAAGTTTGTATCTTTGTAATTTCTTCACATAAGGTTTCCAAAATATGTCATCAAATTTTGTAAGGCTGATATATGTTGACAAAAATTACAATTTTACTAAATAATTCAAGATTTTACCCCAAACTAGATGCAACAACTTTCAAATGAACACATAAAAATCAAACCTTTATTTATTTTTTGTAAAGGAGAAAAGATGACATTCATATGAAATGAATCCAGTTTCTAGGACAGTTCACAAAGAGGCAACTGCACGCTGTGGACATATCTCAGTCAATTATGGCAAATATATAATTGTATGGGGAGGATACGCAGTAAGTCTTTAGTTACGTTTAAAATAGTATAAAGCTTTAGGTATCTTAACATGAATGGATTCTGTCTTCTCTCACCATGTAATTTTACAGACTGTAACTACCAAATTCTGATATGTAGACTTAATACATTGGTCATTGATATCATATGATTACAGATGCATTATTTTTGCTATTAAGTGTCTGTGTTTATTGAGTATTTCTTGTGAAAGTCAGGTAAGACATCTAACAGATAGTAAAATTGGTGCTATATATTTTTATATGACTGCAAAAAAAAATTGAGGTTGTATAATGGTATGGCGCTGTTGTCTTTGTCGTCGTCTTTGGCGGCGGCGTCATCGTCTACAGACACTTCTGTTTTTTGTCAATAACTTAAGTTTCAGTAGATCAATTGTTATGAAATTTAAACACAATTTTCCATAGCACAAAAGGAAGGCTGGGTTAGGTTTTGGAGATTTGGCCCTTCCTATTTTTATACACCCGTCTAATGATGGAGGTATTATGGTATACCGATGCCCGATTGTCCGTCCGTCCGTCTGTCCATCTGTTTCATATGTCGTCCTCTAACTTGACAACCTTTTTGCCAATTCACTTCAAACTTTGTAGAGGTATTGGTTATGATGGCCTCACGATCTATATACTCTTTCGGGAAATTTCGAATTTTGTTGCAAGAGTTATGGGACTTTATTCGTCAATTTTAAGGCAATTTATTACATGTCGCGCTCTAACTTGACAACCCTTTGGCCAATTCACTTCAGACTTTGTAGAGGTATTGGGTATGATGGCCTCAGGATCTGTATACTTTTTTGGGAAATTTTTATTTTTTTTGCAAGAGTTATGGGACTTTGTTCGTCAATTTTAAGGCAATTTTTTACATGTCCTGCTGTAACTGATAAGTACTTTGATCAGCTCACATAAAACTTTGCAGATTAATTTCTGAAAGAGATTTCAAGCTTAATTAGGCAGTTATAGGTGCTTCTGAATTGAGAACCCCTTACCTTTATCACATAGAGTTTTGAAGGGTGACGACGGGTGTATCATGCGACTTGGAGCAGCTGTTTATTAAAAAGGAGGCCAAAAAGGGCAAAATTAGGTGTTTTCATATATTTAGCTGTAGAATTTTTATTATTTATCAGATTTTGATGGGGTTTCTTTCAGTGCGCTCCTGAGGAAATTTCCAATCAGTAGTATACAGCGGATTTCACCTCACATGTACCGTTCATGAGATAAATGGGGCCAGAAAGGGGCAAATCTCAAAAAATTTAATTTTTTATTTCTAGTCTAATTTTGATGCAATTTTTTTCATTGGATTCCTTTTGAAAAATTAACATAGTGCTAAACTATTAGATTTTTGATCATTTGTTTCCTTTTGGAGCTTTTAAGGGGCAAAACGGGGCCAAAATTGCAAATGTGCAAAGTACCTAAAATTTTATTTTTCATCAGATTTCGATACGATTTTTTCTTTAGATTCCTCTTGTTGTAAGCTTGCAGTAGTATTCCAATGGATTTTTCCTAGCTCTTCCGATTTCCGAGCTAAAAGGGGTCAAACGGGCCAATATTGCAATTTTTCAAAATGTGTAAAATCTTAATTTTTCATCGGATTTCAGTGGAATTTTTTCTTTGAATTCCTCTTGTTGTAAGCTTTGTGTGCATCTACGAACTGTGTCAAGCTCATAACTGTGTCCACATTCACTTCAAATAACACTTGTTCAAATTTCAGTGGTCGACTTGCTGCGGTCATATTATGTTGCGATCTATCATAAAATAAGCTCAGTAAGAATCTTACACAATCGTAGATATGTGTGTCAAACAAGAGAATCTCACGCAACAAATGGCAAGATCAAGTTAAGGTTGTCTCTGATGAGTTCCTACCAAGTCAGAGACTATCTGATCTTGCTCCATGAGTGTGTGAGATTATTTTTTCTCACCCAACCTGTAGCGCATTCTAAGTAACCTAAGCCTAGGTGAGTTTTCATGGTCTCGTCCTAGGGTGAGAACAACTACAAGCACATTTTTCCCACAATTTATGGTCATCATTGTTCTACAAGATTTTTCAGTTCAATCATTAACAAATATGCAATAGAATAATGATGAATCAAGTACATTTAGGTGCTTGATTTTCTAAAATTGATAAAATTTTGCCCTTGGGATTGTGAGATTTCCTCGCCTTTCACACCTACCTGTGTAATATTCATATTTTCTTACATTTGAGACAAGCCAGTACCTATTTTTAGCCTTTTTAGATATCCTTGTCTCAACCTACAGGGGAGATAAGAATTTCTCATGAGGAAATACATTATGACGTTATCGAAGTCATAGTAAATTGTTTAGACATGGGGGACGCTAACTTTAGTCTGGTTGTACAGAAATTTGTATTTTTCCTATTACTGTGAGAAAAACAATCAAACACCATTGAAAATGCAAGATATCAATCGAACACCATTGAAAATGCAAGATTTAGAAATCTCAAACACCCTCAGTCATACTTGTTAACCTTCTGAAACCCAGTTGCAGGAGATCTCTTGCAATTCAGTTTCAAATTGCGGGAGATTTTGCGTAACGTCATTTTTCAACTTGTTTCCTAGGTATCCCCTGCCAGTTTGTAATGTAAGATCATCTAATAATATAGGCTTATCAATCGAAATGTATTTATTCTTGGTAAAGTTGTTACCAGGTATTCAAGTTACAGATGTAAGTTACAGTAAGAAAACTAATAACTTAATTTGGTCATGGTGGAAATAAGAGTAGAGTAAGTGAGAACCGAACTGTCAATCAAAAGAACGAACAATCCATGGACAATTGCAAAATCAGACACACCAAGAAACAAGGACACCACTTGAGTACGGGACAAAAAAGAAAAATGAAGACACATACAGATGAACAACACGGACCCAATAAAAACCATGGATGAGATTAGGTGTACCGTAAGTATCTCCTGCTTCCTATAAGACACCCGCCGTGTTGAACATGTCAACTCCGGTAGTAAAGTCGAATCCGATAGAGGAAAACAAACTTTAGTTGTAGAGGGAAAGATCTGTTGGATCAGTAGATCATATGAAAAAGAAAGGAATCGGGTAAATGTCAAGGAGACAACATCCCATATCCAGGTTAAAACGACCCAAAACAAAGCATCTAGTGGTCACTGTACGGTCTTCAACACAGTGAGGAACCTCACACCATATAGCAAGCCCTAAATGGCCCCAAAAAGGTAAAAAAGTGAATAAATTAATGGAAACAAACCACATCCAATAACCCAAATATCAAGAAACTATAATTTNATAAGAAGAAAAGGACAAGCCAATGACCAACATATTCCTGACCATCTCATTGCAGGAGAAATATCAGTTTTGTGCCAAATTGCGGAAGTCTCCCACAGAAATCGGGAGGGTTAACACCTATGCCTCAGGTAAGATTTCAATGGTTCTCAGACTCTGCATGCCTCGTCAGAGAAATATTGAAATCTTACCCTTGGTTGTCTGGGATTTCTAAATCTTGTACTTTCAATGGTGTTAGATTGTATTAGTCTAGCACACATACCTGTGTTTGATTTGTTTTCTCAACAAACCAATGCAAAGACAAATGACCCTATTTATGAAGAAGCCATGCAATAAGAAATGTATTCTTATAAACCAACTTTAAAATTTATGAATAGCCAAAGACCTTAAAGAAATAACTGCAGGCAAAAAGAATAATAAAAAAAATTCTCCCACAGTTTATTATTGTACACTTTTATCAATTAAATTATTTTGACATGCATCAAAGATTTTAATAAGAGTAAATTATATATTTAACTTGTTTTCAGGGGGATGGAAACTTTCAGTATTATTTACCAGCAAATGAACTCTGGGTATACAGTCCAGAAAATAAACTGTGGTATGTATCCTTACATTATAGTACCTATCACAATAACTGTGGGTGACTTGGGTTAAAGTTTGTGTTAAAGTCCAGATCTGAGATACTGAAGCAGGTAGAGGAATAAGTGGATACGCCTTTGATGGTCACAAGGTTCCTGATAAGAAGTAGGTCACTTTGACCTACATTTCATGCACTGGAGTGACTCAGGTTAAAGTTTGCTTTAAAGTCAAGATCTGAGATACTAATGCAGGAAGAGGAAAAATACTTTGTCAGTAGATGTGTCTTTGATTGTCGAGAGGTTCTTGATAAAAATTAGGTCACTTTAAGCTACATGCATGAATTACTCAGTTTAAAGTTAGTGTTGAAGTCCAGATCTGAGATACCACAGCAAGCAGCATAATGATATTTTGTCAGTGGATGCGTCTTGCTTAATTATGAGGTTTTTGATAAGAATAAGGTCACTTTGACCTACTTTTCATGTATAAGTGACTCGGGTTTAAGTGTGGGTTAAAATCCAGATTTGAGATACAGGAATAATATTTTGTCAGTGGATGTGTCTTTAATAATCATAGTCATGAGGTTCCTGAGAAGCTTTGGTCACTTTGACCTACATTTCATGCATGAGTGACTCAGGCTGAAGTATAGGTTCAAGCCTACACGCAAATCACTGATTAGCTTTAGACATAATTGAGGGGCGGAAGGACCTTTTACGGGACACGGGATCAGCCATTTAATTCAGCGGGAATTTCAGGATAAACGCTTAACTGGATCAGGGATTTGCGTTTTCATTTTTCTGGAATCAGGATTGAAAATTTTATTTTCTCGGGAATACGGGATTTGACAATTATTTCCTCGGGAATCCCGGACCATACCCTCTTACCCACCCTCATAATTAGCTGAATTAGGTAAAAACTGATTGTTTATATGCCACATTGTACTAAAAATCTATCTAGTTGAAAAATAAGAAATTCAATCTGTAATTCTTTTTCTTTATCTTACTGTAGGCATTGTGTGAGGTCTGACCCTCAGACATGCCCTTTTGAATCATCTGGAGCATGTGCCTGTTACCATGGTGATATGTTATATCTATTTGGTGGTCATGGAAGAATGGGGAACAGTAATGACCTATTTGTTCTAGATTTAAAAACATACACATGGCATCTTCTGGAATCAGAGCAGACATTTCCCAGTCCAAGAGATAAAGCTGTGTCCTGGTTTTATGATAAAAAGTAAGATTATCAGTAAATGATTATAAAAAGTAATTATATTAAAATATTTGGGTAAATAGAATAGATACATATAGTCAATTGTGTTTGCTGCTATCAGATTAAATGATAATGAGTTGTGAAAATTTCATTCAACAAAATTAAAAACAAACAATTTTGAAAGAAATTTAGAAATTTTCAACCTTCCAAATATACAGTATGTTATTACAGAAGAAAAACTCTTTCATTTGATTAGTCCTGGTACATGGTATTGGAACAAATTTGAAAAAAAGATTAGGATTGTAAGATATATATATATTATTATCCCCCCTCACACACAAGGGGACAGGTATTATGTGATACCCTTAGTCATGTGTCTGTCTGCTCATCTGTCCGTCCATTGAAGGTTTCTGACTGATAAATTGTGAACGCAATAACGTACTGTCTTCAAACTTGGTATTTAAGTTGTTCACCACGAAACTCGAGTCAAGTAAGATTTTATGTTCAGAGGTCCAAGGGGTCTTAGAGTTATGCCCCTTGGAACTTTAAAATTTTGTGAAACGTTGCAGGGTATCATGCAACTTACCGTAATTATTTTGTACATAGTGTGATGGTACAACTTCTTGTATCAAGTAGAGTCGGCCGAATGATCTGTATCACTACGATTTAGACCACTGATGAAAAGTGATGCAAATCATTCAGTGGACGAGACCTGATGTAAGAATGTTATACCATTATATACATCTCAGTTTATAAAATGTTTAACATTTTTAAATAAATAAACGTTTAAAAATAGTCTTATGCATTTGACATTATGTAATTTTTAGTTTGAAAAAAATAACTACTTGATGCTTGATGTGACATCTTGTTTTTTTTTATGTGCATACACATGAGATGTCACACCATTCATTTATCACCACAGTGTGGTGATATAAATTTCTATATTATACTAGTTGCTTTTAATAGTATTTCTGTCATATTTTAAACACTTATAATGTCAGATAAGTGATAATATTTAGATGAATAAACTTGCATCTAGTGGTCTCTTTCTGTATGTCTACAACAAACTGGCATCTAGTGGTGTCTTTCTGTGTGTCTACAATAAACTGCCATCTAGTGGTCTCTTTCTGTGTATCTACAATAAACTGCCATCTAGTGGTCTCTTTCTGTGTGTCTACAATAAACTGGCATCTATTGGTCTCTTTCTGTGTATCTACAATAAACTGGCATCTAGTGGTGTCTTTCTGTGTATCTACAGTAAACTGGAATCTAGTGGTCTCTTTCTGTGTATCTACAATAAACTGGCATCTAGTGGTCTCTTTCTGTGTATCTTACAATAAACTGGCATATAGTAGTCTCTTTCTATGTGTCTACAGTAAACTGCATCTAGTGGTCTCTTTCTATGTATCTACAATAAACTGGTATCTAGTGGTGTCTTTCTGTGTGTCTACAATAAACTGCCATCTAGTGGTCTCTTTCCGTGTGTTTACAATAAACTGGCATCTATTGGTCTCTTTCTGTGTACCTACAATAAACTGGCATCTAGTGGTGTCTTTCTGTGTGTCTACAATAAACTGGCATCTAGTGGTGTCTTTCTGTGTATCTACAGTAAACTGGCATCTAGTGGTCTCTCAATAAACTGGCATCTAGTGGTGTCTTTCTGTGTGTCTACAATTAGTTGCCATCTAGTGGTCTCTTTCTGTGTATCTACAATAAACTGGCATCTAGTGGTCTCTTTCTGTGTGTCTACAGTAAACTGGCATCTAGTGGTCTCTCAATAAACTGGCATCTAGTGGTGTCTTTCTGTGTGTCTACAATAAACTGGCATCTAGTGGTCTCTTTCTGAGCAGGGTTGGCAAAAAGGCGGGAAATACTCATATTTCCCAGGACGGTGGGAAATACTTGGAATTCACGGGAAATGCTGGTAATTCCCGGACAATACTGGGAAATATACTGTCAAATGATATAACTTCAAAACATTGTAGTTAAACTTTATTCATAAATGCACATTTATGCCCAATTGGGCTGAAGGCATATAAACAAAACATATGACATAAAGTATATACAAACTATAAAACTATAACATTAGACAATACATACATGTAAAAAGAATGGTATATAGTATTTTTAAATTTTGAATATATAAACTACACAGTTAAGAGTCCACTTTTCTCAGTTCTAGTGACTTTTTAATAAAATGAACAACAAACTGTGAAAGCATAGTTAAAGATAGTATTTTCTGTAATCATAAAAATTTATCAATATTTAAAATTTCTGGGTAATGATGACATTTGTTTTAATTCAAGTTGTAATTTTTTATTGTTTGAACACTCAAAAAAGAAATGATTCTCATCCTCTATTTTATTTAAATTGCCAGTGCAACAAATAGATCAAATATGTCTTAATGGATGTATACATAGGGAATTTCATTTTCTCCCACTTCCATATGACTATTCCAAA
>MJUU01066560.1:118829-134323 GCA_002080025.1 Modiolus philippinarum | reverse complement strand
TTTTAAAGTGCCTAGTCTGAAAATAATCCGTTGTTCCAACGTACGTCTATTGTCTTGGCCTCCATGTAATTTTATTAGCACTGTTACTTGCATATCTTGTGGGCAGTGGTTAGGGAGTCTGAAATGATTGCCGACTGGGCATTGTGTAGTGAATGTTTTTGGTATCTTAGTATCATTCAAAGCAGAGCCAATAGCAAGCAAAACAATACCATTGTGTACTGAATGTTTTTGGTATGTTAGTACCATTCAAAGCAGAGCCAATAGCAAGCAAAACAAAATGCTGCTGTTGTTCTGGATTTTCTAGGTGAGCCAATAGCAAGCAAAGCAATACCATTGTTGTTCTGGACGTTCTTGGCAAATTGGTATCGAGCAAGATAATACCTTTGTTGTTCTGAATGTTCTTGTCGAGCCAATAGCAAGCAAAGCAATACCATTGTTGTTCTGGACGTTCTTGGCAAATTGGTATCAAGCAAGATAATACCATTGTTGTTCTGAATGTTCTTGTCGAGCCAATAGCAAGCAAAGCAATACCATTGTTGTTCTGGACGTTCGTGGCAAATTGGTATCAAGCAAGATAATACCATTGTTGTTCTGAATGTTCTTGGCGAGCCAATAGCAAGCAAAACAATACCACTGGTGTTTTTAGAGGTCTTGGTGAGACAATATCGAGCAAAGAAAAACCATTATTGTTCTTGATGTTCTTGGTGAGCCAATAGCAAGCAAGTAGTGCTATTGTTGTTCTAAGTGTTCTTTTTGAGACACTATCGAGCAAAGCAATATTAGTGTTGTTTTGTATGTTCTTGGTGAGTCAATATCAAACAAAGCAACATTATTGTTCTGAATGTTCTTAGTGAGTCAATATAAAGCAAACCAATACCACTGTTGTTCTGAATATACTTGGTAAGCCAATTTCATTGTTGTTCTGAGTGTTCTTGGTGAGCCAGTACCAAGCAAACTAATAACATTTTTGCTCTGAATGTTTAAGTGAGCTAATTTCAGCAAACCGATGTCATCGTTGTTGGCCATATTCTTACTGAACCAATATTCAACAAAGCGTCATCACAGTCCAGGTGGTTCTCGGTGAGACCCATTTTCTTTAAAACCAATTTCCTTTTGATTCTGTGGGTCCCTACTGAACCAATATTTATGAAACCAGTATGAACTTAACAAGGCGCCATTGATGTCTGTTGTGTTCTCAGCTGGACTTTATTCCCCGAGCCAGTACTATAGTTTTCCCGTGTGATGTCATTGGAAGATTCTTGAGTTCGCTTTATAGATACATGAGAGAAACATTATCGTTTGAATTCTTTCATTCGTGGATAAAATAGTTTTCCTTCGCATTTGTTCACCTGGCTAGGCCAGTGTAAGCTTTTACCACCACTTTGCGTCCATCGTTCGTCCGTAGTAAACTTATTAAAGAATCTCTTGAGAACCGCTAGATGGATTTCAACCAGAGGTGGCATGAATGATACATGTAAAGTGCTGACCTAGCATTGTTACTTAGGTGTCGATTCGTCGTCCAACATTTCCGCCAGCGGAAAAGTTAGTTAAACATTGGACAAGAAGGAAAATTCATTCAAATGTCTTTCAGATAACTGCTGAATGAATTTAAACCAAACATGGCATGAATGGATTTGACAAGCATGGCATGAATGATACTAGTGGGGTGATGTCTGGCAGGTCTGCATCTGTATCTGTATATGTACTGCAAAGTGCCTCACTACTGAGCATAAATCTTCCAGGAAATGAGAGTGCGCTGATGGTGACTAGTCGCGCGAGCAGCAGTTACCAAAACACTTTTAAAGTCCAGAACGGTTTTAGAATTTACCCAGCTTTCAAGGCAATGAATTCCAATCCTTTATAGTTTTTGGTATAAATGAATTTTTGAAAACATCTGTTTGACAGGTCACAAGTTTCAAAGATTTAGAATTTTTTTCGCTGAATACGAGTGTTATAACTCAAATCTAGGGTATCAGTTGGTAGCGCCACCAGGTCATTAAGGATCCTATACAGAAACACAAGACGTTGTTCTCTTCTGCGGTCCGCTAATGAATTCCAGCCAAGACTGTTCATCATGTCTGTGACACTACTTTTATGACTGTAATCATTTTTGACAAATCTGGCAGCACAACGCTGAACACTTTCTAGTTGGTTTATGTACTTTTGTAAATACGGATTCCAAACGGTGAATGGGAAGTCCAATATGGAACGAACTAATGAAATATAAGCAATCTCTTTAAAGGGGATATTACTATGCTTAAGGTTTCTTCGTACAAAGCCGAGAATACTATAAGCTCAATTACAAATCTTAGATATATGTGTGGTCCACTTAGGGTATTCACTAATTATAACACCAAGATAAGGGTTTCCTTTAACTTGTTCTAGTGTGTGATCGCTCAGAGTGTACCTATACGTAGATGGAAACTTTTTTCCGATAAATAGGTATAATATAACATTTTGAAGCGTTGAACTTCACCCCCCACATTTGCGCCCAATTTTGAAGTGAAAATAAGTATTGCTGTAATTTTAAGTGATCATCCAAACATTTTATGCTTTCATATAATAAATAATCGTCAGCAAATAAACGGACCTGGAATTTAACGTAATTCAGAAGGTCATTTATATGACATAAAAAAAGAAGGGGTCCTAGAACGGTACCTTGAGGGACACCAGAATCAACTGAACAGGGATTTGATGATATTCCATCAATAAGATAAGATAAGATATGAAAACTTTATTTTGATTCGACATACATTCAACATACAAACACAAGCTCTGGAGAGCTTTTTACCGAATATAAAAACATATAAATTAACATCAAAACAGCATAAAAAGAAATAACAATACATACAATAAATTAATACAGTTCACTTTATGTCTATCGGAGTCTAGGAAGATGCTTATTTCGCTGAACTTGATTACTCTTTTATTTAGGGGCCAACTCCGACCTACCGTTGGATGTGGGGTTTCCTCACCGTTCATTGAAGATCTTATGGTGGCTTTGAGTTGTTATTGCTCCCCTTAGGGTCGTTGTCTCTTTGACACATTCCCCGTTTCCCTTCTTTTTCTTATCTTACAAATCGAAGCGTGCAGCAAAGCAAATTTAGCACTATTTGGTTAAAAAATGAAATACAGTAAGAATTTTAGCGTTAAAAACTAATAAATACAAACAATATTTGGAAATAATTTCAATTATATTTAGTCATTTAGTTATAGCACTAAAATAATAAAAATTTGCTAAAAGAGTAAGAATTATCTAACTTTCTAATTAATTTATTATTGACTAGAAAACACGAGGGGACTTTATAAACATAAGTGGATGATATAAATCGGATAATGGTTTTTATGAAATAAAAACGATACGCTAGGCTATGGAATAGCCTTGGATAAAAAATTACGTGTTTGATTGACAAGGGTGTGGTGGCTCATGATGTATTTGTATAATCAAATCAATACTTGAAGTAACCCTTTCTCGGTACTTCTTTGTAATTTCTTCTGTTGGTCTGCACATGAGATAAAACAGTCACTTATTCGATCAAACCTCTAATTTTATGCCAACAGCAACTCAAAGTAGTTTCGTCCTTTTTTTTTTTGGTTTTTGTTCTTGCATTCTCCTAGGGTATCTCTTTATTCTTCCGAAAAAAAGGGCAGTTCTATCTCTTCCCACCTTTCGTTCTCCATTGCCTAAGTATCTCGAAAAACTACAATCACGCTCGCTTTGTTTAACACAATTGAAAAGTCTTTTAAAGTATTTGTATATTATTGACAATTGCACAATACCTCATCTTTATTTATTAACTTCTGGTTTAAAATTTAGACATTACTGTTCTTATTCTTTTTATCATATATGTATTTATAAATCTGGCTAAGCGATATTGCAATACCATACAAACCCGTGTTCCCAGTACCACCTATAGTAAATGTTTATAATACTTTTCAACTTCCACAAGGAAACAGAAAAATTAAACCCCGCCCGCCCCGTTTTATCAGGACGAAACTGGACGCCATTTTGATTTTCGATAATCTGAAATTCCTATTGGTCAATAGTCTTCTACACATGCGTTCTCCTCACTGCGCAAGCGTACTCCTCACTTCACCCCAAGAACTATCTATATAGCTAGGCTATTCCATAGCTTAGCTAACTAATTTAAAATAAACAAAACAATTTTAAAAATGCAGGAGAAAATCAAAACATTTGAAGCAGAGCAGAAAAAACAGCAACTGATAAAATTTAACGACATGCTGAGCAGCGACAATCAGAACCATTCCAGGACTAAAGCAAGCTTTTAAAGTTTGAAAAACTGTTTTCAGTCCTGAAATAGTTAGGCAAACTATTCCAAAGTGAAGCAGCTGCATACCTGAATGATTTTATGCCATACGTTGATGTTTTAACTTGTGGCAAATCCAAGATCATTACTATACCTGAAATTATATTTTGAGTTTTTAAATTTACTAAATTGCTCAGATACACTGGAGCCCGACTGCTTACAATTTTGAAGGTCTCAAGTGCCATCGTTCTTATTCTCCTTATATGCAAAGCGAGTACTTTTGCCATATTTAAAAGTATTTCATACGATGAATTAAAGTCTTGGTACACAAAACGTAGTGCTCAGTCTTTCTTGCACTTTTTCCAACTTTTTTGAATTGGCATCATTAAAATTACTTAAAATAAATGTATGAAATATAGTCAATTTATTCAGTCTTGATAATACAGAACCTAATCGCTTAAGAATATTTAGTTGTTTTGAGGCCTTTCTGCACAAGTTACTGATATGAACATCAAATTTCAATTGATTATCAATGTCAATACCAAGCAACTTAACAGTTTCCTCACATGATAAAATATTTCCTTGAATTTGAATAGTAGGTTTTTTTAATAATTTTTTTTTACCAACTGCAATAACCTGGAATTTTTCAGGATTCGCTTGCATTTTATTGACTTGGAACCAGTCGATGAGCACCTGAGACTCGGACTCCAGTGTGTCGATCAGCAAATCAAAACCAGGATGCTAAAAGACAAGGTATCGTCATCAGCGTAGTTGTATAGGGAACCCTTTTTAACAAATTAACAAAATAAAATATATTATTTATGAAGACATTAAATAATAAAGGTCCTAAAATTGAACCTTGGGGTACACCTTTCTGGAGCCCAACTGCTCAGAACACCATTTACTTTTATTTGTTGTTTTCTGTAAGTGAGATATGACTTTAACAGGGAAACTGAATGTGCTGATACACCATAAGCTAATAATTTATCTAGTAATATCTCATGGGGTAAGCAGTCAAATGCTTTCGAGAGGTCCATAAGGACAGCTACAATATAATGGTATTATCTAAAGCTTGGCGCCAGTCTTCTAATAGTCTGAGCTGTGTGGTCTGACATCCATGATCCCTTCTGAAAGCACACAAATAAGGATTGAAAATTAAGCCAAAGAAGTCATATAACTGTGTTTCTTAAACTTTTTCGTATACTTTTGAAAATATGACAAAGCACTAACAGGGCGGTAATTTGATTTTAATAGTGGATCATTCTTTTTATGCAGAGGTGTTACTTTTGCTTCCTTTAGTCTATCCGGGAAAATACCAGAATCAACTGACAAGTTTATAAGACTTGTCAGTTGAGGTACAGTCGCGGAATTCACTACCTCTAACCACCTTTGCTGGTATACCATCCACACCAGTTGCTTTTTTAATATTTATATTTTTAACAATTTTAGAAATGTTTTCAGACGATACTCTATCATTTGCATCTATATTTTTCTTTATCTCTGGAATACTAGGGTGATTTGAAGGCTATACTGAACATCATTCCCTATCTTCTCAGCTACTGTAACAAAACATTATTAAAAATAATGTGACCTCTGAGGAATCATTTATAATTTTACTATCATCCAAAAGAATTACTTCTTGGTCCCATGATTTGCATTTTTTGGAGAAAAAATGTTTGACTGTCTTCCAAAAGTGTGCGTTTGTAACAACGCGCTGATGGCGGTTCGTAAGGAAGTTTTTAATCCAAAGATTTACATTTCAACGTATTTCGTAGTTTGAAAGTTTGTGAAGCAGTTTACGATGAGGCACATGCACGTATCGAACGCCTTACTGAAGTCCAGTAAAATCGATTTGTCACAGTCTTTATTATCATAAGATTTCATTATATCATGCATTGTGTTAATAAATTGAGTCTCACATGAATGACCACTGCGAGTGGGTTTATCGGTAATTTGTATGAATTTACTTTCATCTACAGAGGCTGATAATTCCAGTATCATCGAACTGGACATTATCACGATGCGGGTTGCTAATCTGACGTCATGTTTTGTACTACTTGTCATGTTCATACGCGGAAGATGCACTTAAGTTATTGCAATATACAATAGATTAATTTTGCGTAAATACAAATTTCAGTTTAATTCAATTTATTTTAGAGTTCTGTTTATCAATTTGTGAATTACCGATAAAAGAAATAGAGGAAACTTTGTTTTTGACACGGACTTTATCACGGCGTAACGCATCAAGCTCGCCCTAGCGGGCTCACTTGATACTGGCCGTGATAAAGTCCATATCAAAAACAAAATGTCCTATATTCCATATAAGGATCTTGTGTTTCTCTAGATGAATGACATGGAATACTTTTACAAATTAAATGTTCGAGTGTCTTACAACATACACTAGTTAATGAAACCGGCCTGTAATTGCTCGGAAGGTGTTTATTCCCTTTCTTACATGTCGGTGAAATATTGGCATTTTGCCAATCACTCGGAAGTTCGCCAGTGTATATACTTTGTTGAAATATTGATGTAATTGATAGTGTAGTTCTTTTGCACAATATTTAAGAACCATCAAAGGTAGCTACCAGGGAGCATTGTTTATATAAGCCATAAGAGCTCTTCATGTATGTCAGCAATGGTCGAGGTGAGCCATACAGGCTCGTGTGAGCCTCTTGTTTTGTTACTTTTGATATATCAAAAAAAAAACTTGTTAAAATTTTAAGATGCAAAAATTTCAAGTGTCAAGGCGTCACTGAGCAAGTTGTTTCAATGACAAGTTCGACTGATTGCACCGTATTTTCCAAAATTTCACAAATTTCTGTTTTTTTTTGCATTGTTTACACTAATATTTCCCTGTTTGGTACCCCCATTGTTTCTTGGGGAACTGGTGGGTCACGTGACAAGATTCAGTCCAATCAAAACTGTCCAGAAAGCTTCAATATGGCCGAACAGATGGCCGGAAGTGGATAATATTTAGTGCGAAATTTTGAAAAATGTTATAAATCACTGCCCCTTTTCCTTACAATGGCATCTTAACAAAACAGTTAGTAAAAAAACATTATTTCCTACATGTTTCATTTGAATACATTCTCAGATAAACCAGTGAAGCTATAGAAAATCATGAAGGTAGATCAAAATACACAGTCACAGATCAAAACAGATCTTCCCCAACCTGGCCAAAGTGTCTGTATTGTAGTAAACAGATCGTTTAATAGTCATTTTAATGAAAGGAAAATGAAATGTAGTGTGCATACACTATTGTTAAAGGTTGCATGGATGAAAAAAGGGATGGGAGGGGTTGAATTTGAAGTGAGAGACAGTGTTATATTCTGATTGCACAGTTAAGTAGTTTCATCCTGTCAATTTTACTCTTATGTGTGCACCAGAAAATGTAATTGATATTCAACATTGTTCTGTTTTTAAATATTTCATTTTAGACAATTCAAGGACTTATAAATTATGAGAAGTCAGAAGGATAAGCATCTCGTGATAAATTGGAAAAAATATCGCGGGGATGTGCGATTTTGTCAGTTTTGGGAAACTACCTTTAAAGCACTAAAAACAACATAAATATAATTATGATGGTCACAAAAAAAAATTGTTCTAGCAGTGAAGTAGATGTCAAATTTTAAGAAATTTCTGTGAATTACTTTTAAAGCCTTTGACTGCATATTGCAGTGTAATTTTTACCGATGTAAACCGGAAGTGACAAAAAAATCGATGAAAATTTCTTGATTACAAATTTCAATCATGTATATTGACGAAAGTACTTGCTATAATAAAATGAAATTTACTCTAAACAATGTAAAAATGTCTCAGCTTTCAGAAAAACACCATTTTATCAAAATCCATGTACAGCTTTTTCAGTAGTTAGCTGCAAAATGAATGTATATCAAACGTCCCACCAAAATGCCAAATTGATTGTGTACAAGTTGCATATCCTTCTCATTATACGTCCTTGGTCAATTGAAGGATCATTTGTAATTCAACAGTTCAGGCCTCTACATTAACTTTTATTTGGATTTGTCCATCGGACAAAGATTTACTTATAAGATTTACTTATAAGATTTACTTATAAGATTTACTTGACCGAAATGAATTGTTAATTGTCCACACAGTGCAAAAGTTCATTTCATCTGAATTTTTCACTTGTCCTTTGGGCAAGTAGTTCTGAATTTTACTTGTCTGACTCCAATTTTGACTGGTAGGGACAAGTCGGACAAGCCTTAATGTAGAGCCCTGCAGTTCTATCAGACTAAGACCGACTGTGACAAAACCGGACTTTTTACACTGGCAGTGTGACGGGTGCCATGCGTGGAGCATATCAAGCTTACCGTTCCGGAGCATCTGATGATACCTCACTTTTTGTAGAGGTTCACACTGCTAGTATAGTGCTGTCATGACTGTAGTTATGTGGGTTCTTGTTCTTTTTTGTCTTATTTGTTTTGTCTTTGTCAATTCGTGTTGGATATGAATTGTTGTGATTTTGTATTGATGATTTAAGAACTCCCCCTTTCCTCATTCTTGTTTAGTATTCGATTGTCGATTTATTCTACTGTGCAGCTAAGAACAAAATATGCTCATAAAAATTTATTATTTGCTAGGTAAATTTTGTGCACTTATATACAGTAGTAAATAACATTAGCTTCCAGGATACAAATTAACAAAAGATGGTATAAATAATAAACATGTGATGGTTGCCGAAGTGTGTTTTTCTCTGTTCATTTGTATTTCATGTGCAAAACATGATTACTGCATACCACTAGTAATCCACTTTGGTTTTCCTATAACCCTGCTACCATTGATAAGTGTTGGTTCATTATCAATTTTATTACAACTTCTTTTAGAGCATTTAGGCTATATCATTAATAGTTAACCATTAAACATCTCTCAGTCATAAAAAAAATTGAAAAGTGCTGATGCAAATACCCCTCGGTAGGGAATATATTATTTTATCCATGTTCTCAGATACTACAACTTGTAGAGGAATTATAATGTGTCAGCAGATGCATCTTCATTTATATAAATTGCAAGGCTTCTAATTAAAGTTGGATCACCTTGATCTACATTTTGTGCATGGGTTACTAAGATGAAAGTTTTTCCAAGTCTTGATTTCAGAGTCATGTAGTTGAACCAGAAGATGAATAATATTTTATCTGTAGATGTGTCTTGAATACAAGTCGCAAATCACCTGATAAAAATAAAATTACCTTGACCTTTATTTCATGATTTCATGGATTGGCAACTGAGGCTGAAGTCCAAATCTCAAGTAAAACAATTGGTACATATAGAAGTATAATATTTATTTTAGGAAAACTAGTGTTGTGATAGTTTTCCCTGCTCTTGTTATTCTTGCCAGTTACAGCTAGTTGGCTTCTGCGAATTGTTTGCACAATTTTATGTACTATATATTTTCAATTTGAAGTCTGAAATTTAAGGGGAAATGTCCGACAAGGTATACATTTTGAAATATCAATTCAACCCCAAACTTCCAGAAAAATCACAAATTTACAACCATTTCCAGCCAATTTTTAAATCCAAATTTTGTCAACTGGAAAAAGACTCTCTGACTGGTAAGATATCCAACGTACTTATAAAGATTATGTAGAGTATATTTGATATAATTTGACAACATGTCATAAACATGATAAAATAACAAAAAAGTTGAAATAAAGTAATGACTTATAGGAACACCAGTGAACTGCTTGGTTTATAATAATTTACTGTGTTGACATGTTTTACTGGTTGCTTGGCAACATTGATGACGACTCCCGAGAAATTGGTGTAACATGTCTACACAATACTCCATTCAGTTTATCTAAGTCTTGTTTTTGACTTATTAGATGTATATTTTTTCACACACGAATTGTAGCAATCATTGAAGGTTGGCAATTATCAAAACCTTATACAATAGAGTTTGTTTATAACAAACAGGCTTATAACAAATTCAGGCTTATAACGAAGTAAATAAAAATTCCCAGTCCCAACACTGTTAAAACAACATATTTTTGAAGGCTTATTACGAATTTTTTATAATGAAATCTGGCTTATAACGAAGAGAATTTCAAACAAAATGGTGTTTTAATTGTACAAAATTTACCGGACATAACAAAGAAAGATTGTTTAATGAACAAGTTGTTTACATGTCCTCAGTTTTGAGCAAATCATCACATATTTCAATGTTAGCATGCACCTGACACTTCCAACTTTTACTTTTAAAACTTCAAACAGAAATCGCAATCAATTTAGGAGACAATTTTCTGAAGTTGGTAATTATACATGGTTTCTCTTATAACAAATGATGCTTATAACGAAGTAAAATCGGGAGTCCCCTGGAATTCGTTATGAACGAACTCTACTGTATTTGGGTAATATACTACAGTGAAAATACAATGAAATTCAGACCCTAGAAAGAATGACATAGCTTAAATAACTTAGATAGTATATGTGTCTTGGTAAGTAATTAACTTAACTTTTTTATAAGTCCTGAAAATGTAGTATGCCATTTATTGTGTAAAAAGACTTCTGTATTTATTTTTCAGACAAACAGTATATCTGTTAGTATTATGAAAGGGAGTTAACTATGTCAGTCGTCGCTCTTATTTGTTTTTTTCAGACAAGCAGTATATCTGTTAGAATTATGAAGGGGAGTTAACTATGTCGGTTTCCACAGAATCTTTAAGTCTTCCACCTAGTAGTGGTAATACAACCTCTTCCTCATCCTCCATGGAGCAATCTAAAGGAAAGGAAGAGGAGGAAGATTCCATGAAAGAATTGGTAAGTAAACAACACATGATTTTGGATTGGAAAGGAGAATAATACTGACAACCTCTTCTCTATTGTCCTCTTACAATTATCATCAATTAACAGTACTTTTACAATCTGTTTGTCTGTTAGTTAAGGCAGTTACTACGATGAATTCCAGAGATATTTTGTTCACTGTTCTCATCCATTGTTATGATTTTCCAGGTAAAATTCAATACATAACAATTCAACATTTTGTATGTAATTAAAGTCTTTACGAGTAAAGAACTATGTATTGCATTTATATATCGAAATATTTATAGATACCTTACTGTTATGTTCAGCATAAAATATAAGTTTGTCACCAAGGTTAGTCGAATAATATTAGATATAAACAAATGTACATATACAGCATGCACAAGATTTCTGTGTTGAAATAGATGTATTGAAGAACAACAATAAAAGCACTGTTCCATTGCTTGGTTTTACCATATATTTGAAGAGACTTTAGGCCATGTGCATTTACTCTATATCCTTTCATATTATTGAGTGCAGTCATACAACTTTTCTCAACAAGGCTCTTCACATGAAATATAATGCAATATACATGGTGCTAGAGGTGATAGCTGTCAATTACTCTTGAAAGCCAATAAAAGACAATAAACACAAGTTCCATACCATGACAATGAAAACTAAAAATATTCATTATAATATTTGGGAAATAATTATAATTGATTTAAGATCATGAATTACTTCCATAGCAAAAGTAAGGGACACAAGGGGTTATAATTGGCCCAACAGGCCACTTTTATATTCATATAAATTGTACACATGTTTCTTATTTGACTTTTGTATTGTTACTGACAATACAGATCCTTGGCCCAACAGGCCACTTTACCTATTTATAAAAAATTTTAATCATGTTTCTTCGTTCTCTATTGTAGTGTGCCAACAATGGAATTAACTATAGTAAGATACAGAATGGGGAAATTTGTAATGTTGACAAGCTGGAGATGTTCTTCTCAGGATTTCCCAAAATTATTGGCATGAATTTGTTTCCAAGTCTTAGTTGTTTGGTAATTATGAGTCAGCCTATATCTAAAATTGAAGGTCTGACCAACCTGGTATTACTACGAGAATTGTGGATTGGTGAATGTCAAATTAAGGTTAATATATTTAATGTCATTTTATCGCAAATGAAATGGTTGTATTAGATTTTAAGAAATGAAAAATGAGGCAAAATCTAGAGACAGGGTGAATTAATAACAGCAGAAATTGTATAAGCAAATTGCATGGAAACAGGAAATTGGTAGAAGAACAGGAAGTGTTAACATAGACAAAATCTCACTAGATCATTTATGTCTTCTTTGGCCATAGCTATGTCCTTAGCTGCTGATTTTGGTTATCCATTTAGATCCTGTTGGTTATTTGTTTAGTTCTACCAGCTTTTATACATGTATTGATTTATGGTTGATTTGATCTGCACCAAAGAGACGCTGGTCGTAGAATAGCCACCTACGACAGCAAAATTCACAATATCTGGAGACATATGAGAATAAGGTGTAAAGGATGTTCTGCTCTCAAAGCAGCTGCACAGGCATTTTGAACTTCATTTCTTATTTTACCTGGCATGACTAGAATATCATATGTGCTACATTTCAATTAATGAATATCATGGTATCACTTTCAAACACTTTTGGAGAAGGGAGGGTTTATTAATTGATAGGAACTCCTTACTCAGTGATTTCTAATAAAAAAATAATTAAAAATAGTGAAGATGATTTTGAAATTAAAGATTATGGAGTTGTACAATTTTATTCTTTCAGAAAATAGAAAATTTAGAAGCCAACAAAAACTTACGGAAGTTATACCTTTATGGAAATCAGATAGAGATGATTGAACATGTGAACCATCTTGCTGACCTGGAAATTCTCTGGCTTAATAATAACAGTATTACTAATATTGAGGTATAAAGATATATTAAAATATAAGGAAAACATGAAAACAAAACTCCAAATACGTTTGTACA
Source organism: Modiolus philippinarum (assembly GCA_002080025.1). NCBI lineage: Eukaryota > Metazoa > Mollusca > Bivalvia > Mytilida > Modiolidae > Modiolus > Modiolus philippinarum. Next base: position 121,282 of record MJUU01066560.1, on the reverse strand, counting down.
AGGAGAACTCATGAAGTTTAATGGATACCAAATTCATCACAAAACATTTTATAAATGCACTTTGATCCCTTTATTAGCTCACCTGGCCAAAGGCCATGTGAGCTTATGCCATCACTAGGCGTCCGTCGTCCGTCCGTAAACTTTTACATTTTAATCTTCTTCTCTGAAACCACTGGGTCAAATGAAACCAAACTTAATAGAAATGTTTCTTGGCATGAGGATACTAAAATTTATGATTTTGGTGCAGATCGGAAAACCAACATGGCTGCTGTGGCTAAAAATAGAACATAGGGGTAAATTTCAGTTTTTGGCTAATAACTCGAAAACCGTTACAGATATCAAAAATCTGACATGTAGTGAAAATGATCAGCATGTTGAGATCTACCCACTGTGCAATTTTGAAGAAAATCTGAAAACCCATCTCGGAGTTATAGCCCTTTTTCCGTTAAATTTTCAAAATTTTTGCATTTTTATTTTTTATTTCAAAAAGTGTAACAGATAGAGGTCAAGTGTAAATTGCAAAAATGTTCAGTATATCAAGATCTACCCACCCTGAAATTTTGAAGAAAATCCATAAACCCTTGTAGGAGTTATTGCCCTTTTTAGCTCACCTGGCTAATGCCAGGGTGAGCTTTTGCCATCACTTTGCGTCCGTCGTCCGTCTGTCCGGTGTAAACTTTTCATTCAAAGATCTTCTCCTCTGAAACTACTGGGCCAATTGGCACCAAACTTGGCCACGATAGTCCTTGGGTGGTCCCTTACAAAAAAGGTGTTTTTTAGGTCCGCGCGATTTCCAAGATGGCTGCCAGCAGGAAACATAAAAAATAATTTTAACATTGGACCCTATGGGAAAACACTTTCAAAGATCTTCTTCTCTGAAACTACTGAGCCAATTGGTGCCAAACTTGGCCACAATAGTCCTTGGGTGGTCCCTTACAAAAAGGTGTTTTTTTGGTCCGCGCAATTTCCAAGATGGCCACCAGCGGGGAACATATTTTTAACATTGGACCCTATGGGAAAACATTTTCAAAGATCTTCTTCTCTGAAACTACTGAGGCAATTGGTGCCAAGCTTGGCCACAATAGTCTTTGGGTGGTCCCTTACAAAAAAGGTGTTTTTTTAGGATCACACAATTTCCAAGATGGCCGCCAGTGGGGAACATATTTTTAACATTGGACCCTATGGGAACACACTTTCAAAGATCTTCTTCTCTGAAACTACTGAGCCAATTGGTACCAAACTTGGTAACAATAGTCTTTGGGTGGTCCTTTACAAAAATGGAGTTTTTCAGGATCGCGCTATATTCAACATGGCCGCCAGCAGGGATATAGTTTTAACATTGGACCCTATGGGAAAACACATTCAAAGATCTTCTCCTCTGAAACTACTGAGCCAATTGGAACCAAACTTGGTCACAATATTCCTTAGGTGGTCCCTTGAAAAAGGTGTTTTTCAGGTCAGCGCGATATCCAACATGGCGACCAGTGGAAAACTTAGTTTTTACATTGGACCTTATGGGAAAACACATTCAAAGATCTCCTCTGAAACTACTTAGCCAATGTAACCAAACTTGGTCAAAATAGTCTTTATGTGGGACCCTGAAAAGAAAACTGTTTTTTTTTTAGGTTAAAATGTCTATGTTAATCAAGGGCCAGGTGAGCAATACAGGCTCTTGAGAGCCTCTTGTTTCACAGAATTTTTGAAATTTTCGTATTTTTCATATTTTATTTCCAAAACTATAGAAGATGAAGGTTTTGTGTAAATTGATGAAATGTTTGCCATGCTGTGGCAGCTTCAAAACCGATGTTGAAAATTGTTTGTTGACTGCCATTAACAAAATGATGTTTTGACATCAAAACTGGTGTCGAAAGTGGTCCTTAGCAAGAATGTTTTTTGTCAAAAAAGCCCAACAAAGAAATATAGTAAAACATGATCAGACTTTAAAAACAGTTCAAGATATTGGAGGTGTTTGAGCTACAAAAGTTTGAGAAACTGAAGATCAACTGTATAACTTACAATGTTACCTTGATTGTGGCAACTGAAAGCCAGGTGAGCGATACAGGCTTCTGGGAGCCTCTGGTTTTTTAAATCCTCTGCCAATGAAGTTTGGATGGTATATAGAAGTCACCTTGCCTGTCTGTTTGTCAGTCTTGGTTTGTGTCAGCAGCTCTACTTCAGCACCTAGGATTATTATCCCCGCACTTTTCTGAAGAAAATGCGGGGATATTGTTTTGGTCCCGTCTGTCCATCTGTCTGTCTGTCTGTCCGTCTGTCCGTTAGATGGACCTTGTCAGTGGAACTCCACGCTCATTTTGGATTTAGTGTTTTAATTTTGTTTTAGAATTGTTGCATATATGCTGCAGATGCGCAATAAGCTTTCGGATTTTTATACCCCCACGAACGAAGTTCAGGGGGGTATATAGGAATCACTCTGTCCGTCTGTCCATCTGTCC
>MJUU01066560.1:94498-106655 GCA_002080025.1 Modiolus philippinarum | reverse complement strand
GTATGATGCATTTTGGGATGACAACAACAATGCATGCTTCGGATGCTGTCTCTGACCTACATTTTACGCATGAGCGACTTGGTTAGGAAGAATGGTTAAAGTTCATTCCCACTTACTGACATGTCCCTTCGCAACAATATCGGTATGTATGATGCAATTTGGGATGACAAAAACAATGAATGCTTCGGATGCAGACTGTAAACTACAATTTATGCATGACTGAGTCTGTTAAAAAAAATGATTATAGTCCATTCTTGTTTACTGACATGTGCAACATGTGGCAATGCTGTGCAACGAGGTGAGCTTAGCAGGCTGTGGCTGCTTTCTATGTTTATTATTAAGTAAATATGAGGTAGTAACAGAAAAATACCTCATGTCTTGTCATAATGAAAATCTTTGTAAGTTTTATATACAGTGTACATTATGGTCATCATACAAATATTTCTTTGTAGGGTCTTCATTTAATTTCAGGCATTTTCAAATAATATTTATTGATGTTTTTAGAGTTTTACTAGTGTTATTATGGTTGTAAGTAACTTTACAAACAATTGTAGATTGAAACCGAATTAGAGGAAATTTTGGATTTAAACTTTGACCTTGACCTTGATGAAGTTGTTGACCTTGAAAAACTGGATGTGGCAGCACAGGTGACCTTCATCCTAGATGATGTATTAACCTTTGCTTGATTAACCTTTGCCCATTACCTCTTGCCAAACATAATCAGCTTTATTTCTAACCATTGTTAGACCACCTTTACATATATAATCTGTCAGTCTTGTATAACATAGTCTAGCATTCTAACATGTATCAGATTGTATAATATGGAGGGAATTATGGTTTGTTTTAAAATTCAAAGATAACATTGTTTTGTTGTCAAATGTATATTTGTAAGAGACAAAGAAGGAAATTTCTGAAATAGTCACTGTGTTATAAAAAAAGCATTCAAAATATTACACTGTTATGTGTTTCTTGTAGACCAGTATACATGTGTATTCAAAGATAACACTTTCACATGATGAGATGAACATGATGAGGGGAGATGAACATTCAATAAGTAGATTAATCAAAATATATTTACAGAGCTGTCCATTGATACTGCTGACCTAAAGCTTTTGCGGTGATGTGGCTGTACTTAAATTATTTTAACACCAAACTTTTAGTTTATTTTATTATACCCCCACAAAGAAAGTTTTGGGGGTATATAGGAATCACCCTGTCTGTCTGTCCATCTGTCTGTCTGTCTGTCTGTCTGTCCGTCCTTCCGTCCGTCTGTCCACACTTCTCGTAAGTGCAACTCCTCTTAAACCACTGATGGGATTTTTATGAAACTTTACACAAAGCAAGGACACTATATGGAGATGTGCTTGAAGAAATATAATTATTGTCTGAAACCAGAAAGGGGAGATAATTTTTTTTTACTTTTCTTTGATTCCCTATGTATGGTTTACCTCGTAAGCGCAACTCCTCTTAAACCACTGGAAGGATTTTGATGAAACTTTACACAAAGGTAGAACACTGTATGAAGATGTGCATGAAGGAATATAATTATTGTCCAAAACCAGGAAGGGGAGATAATTTGACTTTGACTTTTCATTTATTCTCTTTGTATGGGTTACCTCGTAAACGCAACTCCTCTTAAATCACTGGAAGAATTTTGATGAAACTTTACACAAAGGGAGGACACTATATGGAGATTTGCATGAAGTAATGTAATTATTGTTGAAAACCAGGAAGGGGAGATAATTTGATGTGACTTTCGTTGATTTCTTCTGCAATGATTCTTTTTTTTTCAAAGAAATAATTCAAATCGTAGATACCGTATTCCTCATATTATGCGCCCCTGCAGCTATAAGCGCCCACCCCCCCTTAATTTTGTTTGAAATCCTTAAGCACCCCCTCAAATTCCAACTAGAAACTGTCATTTCCGTATTCATTTCGTACGTTTTCCGTTAGGCAGAATAAAAAAAAATCTGTGTTTCCAGTACCCTACCGACCCTAGATTTTTGGGGCTAAAAATGCCTACCCTAAAGTTTTTTTGGCAATTTTTAAAGAAGCACTGTTAAAGTCCAGAAGTTACTCTTGATATGTCTATGTAAAAAGTTTTGGAAAAATAAAAAAAAAATGCCTACCTACTGACCCTAATTTTGAAAAGTATGTTAACGGAAACACAGGTATTTTTTTTAGGCCTTATTGACTTGTTTTTCGTCAGTTGCGCATGCGTGTGCATCTAAATTTCCGGTTGTAAACAATCGAGTTATCACATTTTTCGTTTAATTTCAGTACAAACGACTGATCAGCATTATTTTTTACGTCTGTTTGTCAAAGATTTCGATAGTTGAAGCATTTTTACGTTATGTACTTAAGAAAGGTCGAAGAATTTTGTTACAAGAGCTTCGTTTTTGATCCCTGCTTTTGTCCCACTTGATTAGTGCCCCCCCTTTTTGAATTTTCTAAGTGCCCTGGGCGCTTAATACGAGGAATACGGTATAGTGAAATCCAGCTGTGGGAGAGAAAATTTTTTTTTCATTGTTATCCTCTTTTAAAAAGTGTTTTGAAAGTGTTGATGATTTTTGATGCTTATGATTTTTGTGTAATATGACAGAGAGGCTAAAAAAGGGTGAATTTAATATTTGTCTGATTTCGTTCATTTGAACCCTTGTGAAAAGTTCTTTCTAGAAGATTTTATCATTGTGTCCATGCTTGTATTGTGTCCACACCAACTTAAATTTGCACTTACCATATAGATGAAGGGTTCAATAATTGGGGGGTATATTTGGCTGCCATTAGGCGACAGCTCTTGTGTTTTCATTGAATCTATTCAATTTAACAAACAAAAAATTATCCCAATTACTCTTTAATTTTGATGGAAACACACTGAACCTATAATGTAAATAATTTTCCTGATGCATGGTGATTCATAGGCATATCATAAAAAGGGTAAAAACTAAAGTAAAGGAAAGATTTCAAAATGAACTTTTGGTATCCATCAGATATAGTATTATGGAATGAAAAAAAAATTTTTCCATTCAAATTTTCATTTAGAATCCATATATAGAGGCAGGCTTAAATCACCTTAGCCCTGATACAAGTAAACATCAGTCAATGTATTGTCAAGTAACACACAGGAGATTTAATGTTTCTTTTTTTTTTCATATACCGGTACCTTAGTTCCTCATACAATATTATTTTCTCTTTAGGAAAGAAATTTATAGAAGTGTGTTATGAAGTCAATTACAGCAATATTATTGTACACTCAAAGTTAGATCACACTGATATACAAGTGTGAAGTATTTATTCTCTTAACTTTCACCCTTATTACTTATTCCTTGCACGAATTGCTGTTTTGTGGAACACAAGGAGACTTTGAATCTAGAGTTAGATACATGTATGAACTAGTGGAATAGCTTTTGAGAGAATTTCATTGGTCAAGCGTCAAATAATAGCACACCATGCATGATGTGCTATTATTTTGTCGAGGTTTTATTGGCCCACGGATGAGATCTTATTGGCCGTGATTAACTTCGCCTAGTCATGATGTTGTTATTCGAAGCAAAACTGCAATGTCACAAGCAATCAAACACAGAAATGCAGTTCGGCACTGAAAATTCACTTCATAATTTTATGAAAATCATAAGAGAAATAGGTTTTACAACTCGAAAGAATTTTGTATCGCTGGATATCAGCTCTCGTAATATAATTTCGCCACAGGCTCGTTTATTATGTATTGAAATTACATAACTCTAGTTGATATCAAGCGATATAAAATTCTATCTCCTGAAAATACACAATGTTTTAGTTTTAGTTAGAAATTTCACACTTGTGAATCAATAAATTGTGAAACCTTAAAATATCAGTGAATATTTGTATTGTAGTATATTCCAAGATCAATTGACTTATGTACCTTTCTAAAGATTTGGAATTTGCAGAAAATTTTGGATGTATTATAGAGCTTCTATATAATTCACGTGTCATATCTAAATCAAATGATGTATCTTTTTATCTGAAATGTATTAGTATGTCACAGTTTTGAGATAGAAAAATAATTTAGTCAGACTTTTCAGGGAAGTTGCTGAAAGATCACCACATGAATACAGAATTTGATAGCTTATGATAATTCTAAAATAAAATTCATTATTTCATTAAAGTTATCCATTTTTTTGTATGTTCACATTTTGTTTGTTGTGGTAATCGTCTACCTCATAACATGAAAACAAGATGCTGGATTAAAAAGTCTTTACTTTTTAAGCAGATTTCATGTCCCCAAGTCTGTTCATTGGAATTCAAATGTAATTCAGGCTATAGATGGGGTATAAAGTGTGACATACCATGGATGTATAGTTAAATGAGTGAATACCCTGTCTGAAACTTGAATAATATACTATATATGAACTGTTGGTTTATCATGATATTTTTATTACACAGGCAAAAGCTCAGAAAATAGACGAATCAACAGGGTTTGTTGAAAAACACAGTTGTATAAAGGAAAGGATTAGAAAGTGGGAAAGGAAGTGTCAGGAGTATGTATATATTTCATGTATATGGCCCTTATTCCAGACAAGTAAAAGAACATATATGTAACATACTCCCATTCTAGATATCAGGTGATATTTACTGAGCAGTGTACTAATGTTGCTTTGTTTATTCATTCAAACATTCATTTATTTATCACATCTTTAATACATGAAACTCCTTTCTTCTCAAACTTTGAGTTGATTTTCATGAAACTTTCCTTGATTGATTGTAAGGCCACCTTTAAGGTGGTATGGGGGTCTAAAATCTGTTGGATAGAATTTCCTGATATTTTCATGATTTTACCTTTGTTATTAGAGCATACAAGAAATAAAATAAAAATTGGGTGTCAATGGCCATATAAGAATGAAAAATATCATGTAAAAGTCTGCTATTTTGGTTGAAATGATAGGGAAAACTAGCAAATTTTAACAAAAATTTAATTTATTTCAGTAACATCAGATAGAATGTTTTTAAAATTTGGTAAAATATTAGCTAATATACTGCCATTCAGTTTCCATGAAAAAAATTTAGGGGTCACCGAACTTATTTTTGAATAAATCGCAAAAAACTTTTTTATGCCCCACCATGAAGTGGAAGGGACATATAGATTTACCCTTGTCCGTACGTCAATACGCCCCGATGTTAAGTTTTGCATTTAGGTCCATATTTTGGTAACCTCTTGTAATATTTTAGTAATATTACATCAGAACATGCACCTTGATTAATACTACCAGATTCACCAACAATTGGGAACCATGACCTACATTTTACGCTTGAGTGACTTTTGTTAAATTTTGCGTTTAAGTCCATTTCTCAACAACTACACATCATACTACAATGATGTTTCATCAAATTATTTGCCTTGATGAGTACTACCCAAATCACTAAGAATTAAGTGGCTTTGACCTATATTTTATGCTTGAGTGACTTTTGTTAAATTTGCGTTAAGGTCCATTTCTCATCAACTACACATCATACCACAATGATGTCCCATCAAATAAATCACCTTGACGAGTACTACACAAATCACTAAAAATAAAGTATCTTTTACCTACATTTTATACTTGAGTGACTTTTGTTCAATTTTGTGTTTATGTCCATTTCTCATCAACTACACATCATATTACAATGATATCTCATCAAATTAATTACCTTGATGAGTACTGCCCACATTATTATGTATAAAGTGTCTTTTACCTATATTTTATGCTTGAGTGACTTTTGTTAAATTTTGTGTTTATGTCATTTCTCATCAACTACACATCATATTACAATGATATCTCATCAAATTAATTACCTTGATGAGTACTGCCCACATTATTAGTCCCCTACCGGCTTCGCCGAAGGGGACTTTAGGTTTGCACTTCGTCAGTCCGTCAGTCAGTCAGTCTGTCAGTCCGTCACACTCAAGTTTTCCGGACTTTTTTCCCATACTATTAGAGATATTTATCTAATATTTGTATGTAAGTCTACCACCATGAGTTACAGATCAAGGTCGAGTTTGGTTCTGGGTCATTGATTTTGGACGGAGTTATGGCCCTTTAACTTAGAAAAATTTGGTAAAATATAGGTTTTCCGGACTTTTTTTCTAAACCGTTCCAGATATGAAGCTAATATTTGTAATGTGAGTCAACCACTATGAGTTACAGATCAAGTTCGAGTTTGGTTCCGGTCCATTGATTTTGGACGGAGTTATGGGCCTTTGACTTAGAAAATTTAGGAAAAATATAGGTTTTCCGGACTTTTTTTCGAAACCGTTTCAGATATTTATCTAATATTTGGTATGTAAGTCTACCACCATGAGTTACAGATCAAGTTTTGAGTTTGGTTCCGGTCCATTGATTTTGGACAGAGTTATTGGCCTTTGACTTAGAAAATTTTGGTAAAATATAGGTTTTCCGGACTTTTTTTTCGAAACCGTTTCAGATATGAAGCTAATATTTGCTATGTGAGTCTACCATTATGGGTTACAGATCACGTTCGAGTTTGGTTCTGGTCCCTTGATTTTGGACTGAGTTATGGGCCTTTGACTTAGAAAATTTTGTTAAAATATAGGTTTTCCAGACTTTTTTTCTAAACCATTCCAGATATGAAGCTAAAATTTGCTATGTGAGTCTACCACTATGGGTTACAGATCAAGATTTAGTTTGGTTCCGGTCCATTGATTTTGGACGGAGTTATGGGCCTTGGACTTAGAAAATTTTGGTAAAATATAGGTTTTCCGGACCATTTCAGATATTAAGCTGATATTTGCATTGTTAATCAACTACTATGGGTTACAGATCAAGTTTGAGTATGGGTTGGGTCCATTGATTTTTGACGAAGTCATAGGCCTTGGGCTCGGAAAACTTTTCTTCTTTAACTTTTTTTGCTGGTATACTGAATTATTCCACCGGTAGGGGACTTCTGTATTGCCTTGCAATACGATCCACACTTGTTAAGAATAAAGTGTCTTTTACCTATATTTTACGCTTGAGTGACTTTTGTTAAATTTTGTGTTTATGTCCATTTCTCATCAACTACACATCATATTACAATGATATCTCATCAAATTAATTACCTTGATGAGTACTGCCCACATTATCAAGAATAATGTGTCTTTGACCTATATTTTATGCTTGAGTGACTTTTGTTAAATTTTGTGTTTATGTCCATTTCTCATCAACTACACATCATATTACAATGATATCTCATCGAATCAATCAAATTGATGAGTACTGCCCACATTATTATGAATACCTATATTTTACGCTTGAGTGACTTTTGTTAAATTTTGTGTTTATGTCCATTTTTCATCAACTACACATCATATTACAATATCTCATCAAATTAATTACCTTGATGAGTACTGCCCACATTATTATGAATAAAGTGTCTTTTACATATATTTTACGCTTGAGTGACTTTTGTTAAATTTTGTGTTTATGTCCATTTCTCATCAACTACACATCATATTACAATGATATCTCATCAAATCAATCAAATTGATGAGTACTGCCCACATTATTAAGAATAAAGTGGCTTTGACCTATATTTTATGCTTGAGTGACTTTTGTTAAATTTTGTGTTTATGTCCATTTCTCATCAATTACACATCATATTACAATGATATCTCATCAAATCAATCAAATTGATGAGTACTGCCCACATTATCAAGAATAAAGTGGCTTTGACCTATATTTTATGCTTGAGTGACTTTTGTTAAATTTTGTGTTTATGTCCATTTCTCATCAACTACACATCATATTACAATGATATCTCATCGAATCAATCAAATTGATGAGTACTGCCCACATTATTATGAATACATATATTTTACGCTTGAGTGACTTTTGTTAAATTTTGTATTTATGTCCATTTTTCATCAACTACACATCATATTACAATGATATCTCATCAAATTAATTACCTTGATGAGTACTGCTCACATTATGAATAAAGTGTCTTTTACATATATTTTACACTTGAGTGACTTTTGTTAAATTTTTTGTTTATGTCCATTTCTCATCAACTACACATCATATTACAATGATATCTCATCAAATCAATCAAATTGATGAGTACTGCCCACATTATTAAGAATAAAGTGGCTTTGACCTATAGTTTATGCTTGAGTGACTTTTGTTAAATTTTGTGTTTATGTCCATTTCTCATTAACTACACATCATATTACAATGATATCTCATCAAATCAATCAAATTGATGAGTACTGCCCACATTATTATGAATAAAGTGTCTTTTACCTATATTTTACGCTTGAGTGACTTTTGTTAAATTTTGTGTTTAATGTCCATTTCTCATCAACTACACATCATATTACAATGATATCTCATCAAATTAATTACCTTGATGAGTACTGCCCACATTATTATGAATAAAGTGTCTTTTACCTATATTTTACGCTTGAGTGACTTTTGTTAAATTTTGTGTTTATGTCCATTTCTCATCAACTACACATCATGTTACAATGATATCTCATCAAATTAATTACCTTGATGAGTACTGCCCACATTATCAAGAATAATGTGTCTTTGACCTATATTTTACGCTTGAGTGACTTTTGTTAAATTGTGCGTATAAGTCCATTTCTCAACAACTAAGCATGCTTTTACATTTGTGTTGCATCCATTTAATCACCTTGATGAGTGCTGTCCAAATCAAGGGCGATAAAGTGTCTTTGACCTTCATTTTACGCTAGAGTGACTTCCGGTAAATTTTGTGTTTTAAGTCCATTTATAGACAACTGCACAACATATCATTATGATGTTTCATATTATTTATTTAATAATCATCTTTTGCAGTACTTCTTCATGATTCCATCACAAGTCATTGACTGGGGGTTCATTTTTATGCCTGATTGGCTTAGGTTATCTACTGCGATAAATTTATTAGCGAGGCATCTGTGTCTTATTGACACAATCTCTAGTTTTCCTATCATTTCTATACAAATTATCTCCCCTTATTAGAACAGGGTTCAATATTCTGCATGGTTACGCAATAAAAGTTGCATATTTCATCAACTTTAACTATTATAAGACATTTAAAATGGTATCGGCTACATTCCCATAGTAAATTCATTTTTTTTCTGACACCTGCGCTAAATGATGCACAATTTTAAACTCCTGTACTACCTTAAAAAATATTTTAGCTGTCTTCTGGGAAATTATAGAAATATTATTGGGAAATTATAGAAATCTAATTGGGAAATTATAGAAATCTTATTGAAGTAGTGCTGTTGTACTTAAACTATTACAGTTATTTTCAGAGGAAATTTTAGATTAAAGTATCATGGTAGCCACACATTATGGAAAACTGGAAAAAACCCTTTAGATTCATTTTGAACTTCAAGGGTCTGCAAAACACCTTAAATTTTCAAATATTTGGAAATATCCTTGAAAAACCTTGGAATTGAATAAAATCAATATCAATACCTGGTATGTAAAAAAACTCTGGGAAATAAGTATAGCAGCCCAGAATTTTTGTTGACTATTCGGTCTGTAAAATAGCTAGAATGTCCATGAAAAGTCCAGGAAAAATCCTTGAATTTGGAAACATAAAAATAGTGGCAACATATATATTTATATACATTTTATTTGTTTATGTTGTACAATTTGAATCCAAATGCGTTTGATATCATTCTTTGCCATTTTGAGAAAAAAATATGACAGAGTGGGAAAAAACAATTTTAGACTATGTCAAAACCATCTGGAACAGAAAAGTATTACAAATAAAACATTTTTCAGAATCAAACTTGTCATTTGTGTGTGACAGCTACACAAATATTTTGTCTTTTTCTAAGAATTTCAAGAATCTTTATCGAACACTTATGGTCTGGTATTTATACATATTTATATTAACAACTGATAAAATCTATTTCCATTTTTAACATTTATAACATTTTACTAATTTTTTTATCACTCAAGCGACATTTTATACATTACTTTCTACATTACTGAATGTTTGATTTGACTATTTCAGAATTGAGAGTTTTCACAATGAAGCTGCTGAAAGAATTAAAAAAAGTGCTGATGTTATTGTAAATAGAATGTTAATAGAATTAGAATCTGGTGGAAATGTAAGATTTGAAGAGGGCTCACCATCAGATATATGGTAAGAATTATATTATTATACCCCTGCTACATAATAGTGGGGGTATACTGGTTTACCTCCGTTCGTTCGTCCGTTCGTCCGTCCGTCCGTAACCACACTTTTCTCAGCAACTACTTTACAGAATGAATTCATATTTCCACAAAAGCTTCCTCATAATGGTCCGATGAGTATATGTAGATTTCAAGGTTACCGCATAAGTACTTCCTGTTTGCCGAGACTTTATTGTTTTTTTTAATTGTTGTACAGCATATGGAATTTTTGTCTCAATTTTTTCTGAAACTGTAAGTGGGATTCAATTGTTGTTTTGTACAGAGCTTCCTTATGGTCCAATCTATCGTGTATTCCGATTTTAATGTTACGTCATAAGCACTTCCTGTTTGCCGAGACGTCATTGTTTTTCAATGTTGTACAATATATGGAAATTTTTGTCACAATTTTTTCTGAAACTGTAAATGGGATTCAATTGTTGTTTTGTACAGAGCTTCCTTATGGTCCAATCTATCGTGTATTCCGATTTTAATGTTACATTATAAGCACTTCCTGTTTGCGGAGACGTCATTGTGATTCATTGTTGTACAATATATGGAAATTTTCGTCACAATTTTTTCTGAAACTGTAAGTGGGATTCAATTGTTGTTTTGTACAGAGCTTCCTTATGGTCAAATATATCGTGTATTCCGATTTCAAGGTTAAGTCATAAGCAATTCCTGTTTGCCGAGACATCATTGTTTTACATTGTTGCACAATATATGGAATTTTTCGTCACAGTTTCATTTGAAACAATATGTAGGATTCAATTGTTATTATGCACAGATATTCCTTATGGTCCAATCTATCGTGTATTCGGATTTCAAGGTTATGTTATAAGCATTTCTTGTTTTCGGAGACGTCATTGTTTTTCATTGTTGTACAATTTATGGAATTTTTGTCACAATTTCTTTTAGAAATGTAAGGCAGATTCAGTTGTTGTGCAGAAAGTTATCATTGAACATGTCGGTTACTAGGATTATATCATTGTGTTTATACTTGAATTGTGTCCACACTTGTATTGTGTCCCTATACAATTAAATTTGCACTTGCCACATTGATTCAGGGTTCAATGAGCGGGGGTATATCAGGCTGCCATTCGGCGCCAGCTCTTGTAAAGAATTAGAATCTGGTGGAAATGATTTGAAGAGGGCTCACCATTGGATATATGGTAAGAAATATATTTTGTAGAATTTGATAAAAATCATAATATCAAGAATCTATGGCCCATATACATATAAGGAAATGACCTATCTTGAATCATTCTAGTAATAGTTAGAAGATAAAGATTCTAGTATTATTTATCGTAAATTATAGAATTAACATGTGATTGAAAATCTGATGTAAGTCTGAATATTCAAACAAATAATTGAGTGATAAGGTTTGTTTTTTTTTGTTTGGACATCTCTTTTTAATTATCAAGGAATCATATAAGAGTCTTAAAGGGGGAAAATTAAAGAATCACATTGGTCTATGTTACCAGCTATAGTTTTAGTAAGAAATTAAATGTCAAGACATAAAATTTATTAATTTACATATAATTGATTAGGTCATTTTTCCTTTCAGAATTGGGAATAAAAGAGAAATCAGAGTTTGAAGTTAGTAAACGGTTCTGTTATTACAGGTTTTCTTCTTGTCATGATTTGGTGCTGTCCAGATTTTGTGCTAGTGATAACACAATTATATAATTACAGGTTTTCTTCTTGTCATGATTTGGTGCTGTCGAGATTTTGTGCTAGTGATTACAGAGATCACACAGTAACTGGTATTAAAATTCACAGAATTATAAGAATACATAATAGAATGTTACGGACACGGTTTGATGATGTATTATCCTCTATAGTGGATGAACCGGAGGGAGAGTATTATCCATGTAATAGGTAACTTTAGTATACTTATACAATATTTTTCACTATTTGAATTAACTCTTGATATATGTTTCTTAGAATTTTCTCAGCTGTAAAATATTTTCCTATGACCATTTCCTTTGGAGTTGAAAAGTATAATT
>MJUU01066560.1:77134-90768 GCA_002080025.1 Modiolus philippinarum | reverse complement strand
AAAAAATCAAATTCATTAGCCATCGAGAACAACAGTCCATTATTTACAATCTATGGAAGACGTAATGTTTGTTTACATTTCTAGTTATTAATGAATGGAAAAGTACGGCTGTTCCATTAAACTTGTTGCGATTGTCATTTTGCAGTGTCTTCTCAGAGGTTCGTGTTTGGTATACATGTAATGGCCGACTCAAAACAAAATACTGAAGAAGTCGTACATCGGTAATTCACATTACCTGGAAACAGTTGTCAAGGTGCATATTCTAAAACAGACGACATTTTGCAACGATTGGGGTTGGAATTGACTAAATTCAATTGCATGAGAATGTATATCATATTGCTGTTGCACAAAGAACTTGGCACAGATCATTGTTTTCATGTCTTTGTGTGTTTCTTGGACGAATTATTATCTCCATAAAGAGTAGGGTATTGCTGCTCAGGTCTTGTCAGCTTTTGCGTCTTGTCAGCATTCACAAAACTTCCATTCAGGTCTCTTCTTTAGAATTAAATTTTAAACTGTACTTGATCAAGATGGTGCTGTCATTGTTTAGTCTATGTTGAGTGTACAGCAGGGAACCCATAATATGTAAAACGTTTCTGGTATAAAATCAAATTTCTTTGAATATTTGTCTCTAATGGTTTGATTGCCATTGATTGGCTGGTGTGATCTAATGAAGATGGCCACCAGTAAATACTTGCTGACTGCCAGAAAGGCATGGTTTTTGTACCTTTCTTGGTTTTGATATCATCATTATAATTAGACCCATAGTAATAAATGAGTAATTATGCACGACACAGACAGGCAATTATTCATATCTTACATGGACAGTGTACATAAAATGTCAATTGATTAGATACTGATCATTGCCATCATAGACATTAATCCACCAGTCCCTTTGGGACTGATTAATTTTGAAAGAGCTCAAAAGATGAATGAAATTGATTTTTACTCAGTTTTGTTAAATTATATGAAAACCATCATGTATATACAGTCATATTTTTATTTTGTTTACGTCCCAATTAATAAACCACGTGATCATGATGTACATCATGACAATTTTTATAGAAGTCAAAGAAATCTATTGAATGAATTAAATTGCTAATCTACACATATATGCAAAAATTTCAAACATTTTAAAAACAACAATAAACCTTTCATCAAAATTAGATTATAACTAACAATTTTTAGCATATTTTTCCGTACCTAAAACTCAACTTCTGGTTTACAGAACGAAAACAACATCAGCATTTTTGAATATTTCTTGCAAGCCGTTGCACTGAATAGTTTAACTGGTCACTGAAAAGGATCAAAGTGGTCGTTTGGGAGTATATTTTGGTGGTTGTTGGTCGCGTTTTGCGGGTGGTCGTTGAATGCAGTCAAAATATATAGTAAAATTCATTGGGGGAATAAAAGTGGTCGTTAACAGCGAGTGGTCGTTTAGTGAAGGTGGTCGTTTGGGCAGGTTTGACTGTAGCATAAATAAGCAAGGGCAAGAATCAATGAAATTAGTTATCTCAAACAGAAAATGGTACAAAATGAGGATTTCTTTACAGTTATGGGGTTATGGCAAGAAAAAAAAAACACACAGAAACAAACAGACTATTATTCATTGAATAATTTACTCAATAAGAGAGGGGTAGCAGTAAAACAGATTTGCATATACATTTGTAGTAATTCACATTTCTGTAATAGGTAAGAAAAACCAGGTTTGATGTCATGTTGACTTCCATTTCTTGTTATATTTATAGAATCACTAAAGGATCATATCCAAAGATAGATGCTGTGTTCAAACCAAGAAAAATGTGTGTTTCTAATGGTAAGTTGATAAACTATTATTCAGCTATTGATTAATGGTGACTAATGATAATTGTTTAATTTGGAAATAAAAGAAAAATATTTGATATTTAAGGGATATTAAATGAAGTAGATTGAAGTTAGCAAAAATCAGTAAAATAAGGAATAATATTTGTAAAAAAAACACTGCAAAATATTGAGCCTAAACCAGCAATGATACAGATTCTCTTAAAAACAAGGATTGTATAAGTATCCACTGCTCCACTGTTGTTTCCACTGCTCCACTTTTGCTTTCACTCCACCACCATTGATTCCACTGCTCCACTGTTGCTTCCACTGCTCCACTATTGATTCCACTGCTTAAATCATGCTTCTACTGCTCCACTGTTGTTTCCACTGCTCCACTGTTGTTTCCACTGCTCCACTGTTGTTTCCACTGCACTGTTGCTTCTACTGCTCCACTGCTGCTGCTCCACTATTGCTTCCACAGCTCAACATTATTGTTTCCACTGCTCCACTTTTGCTTGAACCACTCAACTATTGCTTCCACTGCTCCACTATTGCTACCCGTTGTGAAACCCAAATTACAAAAAAGTAATAAAAATAGTGTGTGTTACTTGTTATTCACAGTTAGCTTTTGAAGCTTTCACAACCATGAAAAATGCATAACGTAAACAAAATCAGGGTTTGTCTATTCCTTAAGAGATCTTGACTATTTAAATGGCTTGTAATGTTTGATTTTGCCTAGTTGTAGTAGACCTTCCTATAATTGTCTTTACCCTTACAAAGCTACCAACATTTGAGTTACATGACTGTATTATGTTGTTATTGCAGAAGGAGATACATTATGTGAATGTAGCGCCAGACAGTGTGAATGGTATATCTTTGATCATAGATTAGTACTGCCAGAATATGTTGTAGAATTTGAATATATCACAAAGGTAAATATTATATACATGTACTTATGTATTTCATTTATGGTCTTGAAACCCTGTAAATGTGGTCATAATGCCTGAGCCCCCAGCAAAAAGCATTTAAATCACCCATTTTCCTACTTTGCACATAAATTCCATTAATTACCTTGAAACATACTTTAATTGACTTAAAGACCTTCAAAATAAGAATACGCAACAATATATATGTCATAAAAATAAATGCTGACACCCCTCCATTGAATTATAATCTTCCACTCATGTTTATTTATTAAAGCTATAAATTGGTTAATATATGTAATTTTTTGTTCTACATATGGAAAAGTTTAATTATTTTGTGTCAGATTTTTGTTAATTGTTATAATGCAAACACCAAGTAGATTGTATTATGAAAACTACCTCAGTAATCAATCTGTTGTCAAAGTAGATATACAGTAGAACTTCGATGACTCGAACTGCAATAACTGGAACACTATGTATAACTCGAACCCTTTGTTCAAGTTCTAACATAGTTTGACTTCGATATCTCAAACACCCCTTTAGCTGGAACTGTTTTCATTGGTCCCTTGGGTGTTCGAGCCATTGAAATATTCTACAGCCACCACTCTTAGCTGTTTGTTTATCATAGTCCTTTTACCAACTTGTTGTTTGAACACTGTTATTCTAGGAAGGTACATGTAGCATAGGTTCAACCCTAATATTTTCAACATGAAAATTGTCTTTAATTTTAGCTGAAACATACTGTATAATCATTTATTTTTGTTGTTGAGAAAATTTTGTGGATTTAACTTTTAACAATATTTCATGTAAACAAAGTTTTGTGGAATTCATATAATATATAGTAATAACTATTGATTACATTAAATTCGTGGGGATTTTAATTTCATTGATAACTCTTACCCACAAAATCAAAGAAATTTAATCCCCCCATCAATATTTCTGCTCTTATAGTACATGTATCAGGAGGTCAAAGTTAAGCATACATCATAAGAATGAATATTCACAAAAAATGATGTTGGAGAAGTAAATAATTTGAGGATAAAGAATTTGAGGTAAATATTTAGTTAAAGTGCTTGGTAATTAAGAGAATGAAAGGAAAGACAAAAGAGAGGGAATAGTCTAAGGCATTTAGGAGAATTAAAGTGTCTTGAATAACGAAAGAATTGCTTAAATCAGGTCTTTTATTGTTATTACTGTTTACAGTTTAGATCAAGATCTCCATTTAATTACTTCAATGATATGCTGTTAGACAATCGAGAATGTCGTGTTCCTGCCGTGCCACATGCTGAAGATGATAAAACAGTGGATGATGATGTTTTACATATGGAGCCTCAGACTAAACCTAGACCAAGGTTTGTGTATTGAGTTTGTATTCATCTTTGATATTCTGCCGTTTTCATAGATTTTATTACATCCCAGAGCTCTGTATAATTATATGTAGTTGTAAGATTATTACATGTAATTTATGAATCAAAGCATGAACAATAGTTAAAATGTATTATAATGACATGATTTGTCCAGATAAGTTTTGGTATTACATGTATAAAGGGTATGGCAATCGGTTGAGGGAGATTTATACTGAAAATTTTGAAAAATTGACTAAACTTTCAAGAGAGGTTGCAGATGAAATGAGGAACATTATATCATTTTACTTTATCTCTGAAATAGTATTGTTTCTAGTTCAAAAATATTAAAGATATTATTTACCAGTATACTTCAGCCAGATATCAATGATTAGTACCAACAGAAAACAACAAAATCATTGTACATCTACCACATGATAAATACTCTTTTAATATGTGATCAAATGTATATATTTTTATCTATTAAAGATAAATATATGGATATTATAAATATTTGGATATTATAAATATTTGGAGTAAATGTACATGAAAAAAAATCCCAAATAATACAGGGTAATGCATAACAGGATAATTTTCCTTCATCCTGTGTTTGGAATGGCCTTTGATAAAGAACATACCCCAAGCAAGCTCATTAGTTTTTTGCTTTATAAGCAGTCACATGTAAATGTAAAATGACAGAAAAACTTATTTCAAAGCTTGTTTATAAAGAATTTAACAGTAAGTTTATATATTACAGAATGATAGCTTTGACAGAGGAACTTATAATGAAGTTAGCTAGTACTGACAGTATGAGTAGTATAACATCACTCAATCTCCATGGAAACGCCTTGTCAAAACTCAAACCAGTACAAAATCTTCACAATTTAAAACGTCTTGTAGCCAGTGCCAATGAATTAACAAAGTTAGAGGATCTTTCTCATATGGTAAGCATGACCAACTGAAAAAAAAAAGATATATATAAATGTATATTTCTTCAGCAAGGTCTTAGAAGG
The DNA here is from genome assembly GCA_002080025.1 of Modiolus philippinarum. Classification (NCBI taxonomy): domain Eukaryota; kingdom Metazoa; phylum Mollusca; class Bivalvia; order Mytilida; family Modiolidae; genus Modiolus; species Modiolus philippinarum. The sequence continues at coordinate 85,686 of MJUU01066560.1, read as the reverse complement.
TGTCGTTCCTTCTTCCCAACTTAAAATCTTTCTTTTATTCCTTTTGCTTGAAATTTTTGAATTGATGTTCTTTGTAACTAAATGATTGTTAAATATTTGTACAAGCTGAAATAACAAGTGGATGATACAATAATAATGTGACTACATTTAACTTTTGTAACAATTTATAACCATTGTCCAGGATAAATACAAACACTTTGGATTTATTCTCTTAGTATAAGGATATTTTACATACTAACTTTATATTTTTCAGAATATTGAATATTTAGATGTTAGCTTCAACAAAATATCCACATTAGATGGATTTAAGGTAAGTGATAATATTTTAACATGTTTGTTCTTTGTTTAATGGAATGAACTTGTTGAATTTAAATGAAATGGTACATACCTGGCAAAAAGATGTCTTGTCAAGGACAAATGTTCTGTTTTATCAAAGAAAGCATTTTAAGGCAAATCATACTTTCTTTTTCTGTGGTCAATTTCTAACATTCTTAATCTTGACTTTTGCTCATTTATAGCATTTTATAAGACCAAAGGATCAAGTATATTGCAGTTGATTTAGGAAAGGTCAGATTACCTTTGATACCTTAGTACCTTTGATTTTTGACTTAATTAGTTAAGATAAGTCACAGATGTTAAAGGGATCAAAAATACAAGATTACAACTTTGTACCTTCAGCCTTTGATTGGACCATTTCAAACTGATATAAATTCACAACAGATCAAAATAATGCAATTAAAATGCAAGTTTAATACTGAAATGAATATTAGAAATGCATGCTTTCTTTTGTAGAATGCTGCCAAGATGAAATTTTTAGACCTCAGTTGGAACAAATTGTGTAATACTAGAGAAGATTTGTCAATACTCAGAAAACATGTTCCAAATCTGCTGATACTTGATACTAGGCATAATAATTGGCAAAAGGTAACATGTCCCAAATCTGCTGATACTTGATACCAGGCATAATAAATGGCAAAAGGTAACATGTCCCAAATCTGCTGATACTTGATACCAGGCAAAATAAATGGCAAAAGGTAACTTGTCCCAAATCAGCTGATACTTGATACCAGGCAAAATAAATGGCAAAAGGTAACATGTCCCAAATCTGCTGATACTTGATACCAGGCAAAATAAATGGCAAAAGGTAACATGTCCCAAATCAGCTGATACTTGATACTAGGCATAATAATTGGTAAAAGGTAACTTGTCCTCAATCTGTTTACACTTGAAATCTGGCAAAATAAATGGCAAAAGGTAACATGTCCCAAATCTGCTGATACTTGATACCAGGCATAATAACAGGCAAAAGGTAACTTGACTTAAATCTGCTGATATTTGTAACCAGGCATATTAACTGGTAAAAGGAATGGCATTAGCAGCTATAGGCAGGGTCAGCAGAGTTCTACATTGGACCTTTTGGGAGAAGCATTCAAAGATCTTCTCTAAAACAACAAGACCAATTGAAACCAAATTTTGTTACAGTAGTTTTTGGAGGGTCTCCTTTAAAAGCTGAGTTGATTATGTTTATACCTTATCCAAGGTGTCAGCCAGCATGCAACATAATTTGACGTAGGACTGTAAAGTCTTTTTGATTATCTAAATGCCATGGTCAAGATGAGAGATACAGGCTTTTGTAATCATCATGTTTTATCGACCTTTTTATAGAAGTTATCCTGCAAACCATCATTACTTATTTGCACATGAAGGAATCTTACAAACACTTTACAATATTTGATTAAAAATTCATACCCAACTTTTGCATTTATGGCGGGTTTCCTGGCCCTTTAACTTATTATATTTGCAATTCTTCAATGAACATACCAATATTCCTAAAGTAACACATATAACAAGTCCTTCTAAACTCCTGTCTTTTATTTGCCAATCAACTAATCAAGATTCTATAGAAATTCTATTGTATACCAATTTGTGCTGCCTGAAGGGGTTTACCTTGATACTCCAGTAATGACAAATTGGTATACAAAAGAATTCTATAGAATCTTGATTGGTTGATTGACAAAGAAAAGATAGGAGTTTTGAAGTTGTTATAGGTGTTACTTGAGGAATATTGGTATGTTCATTGAAGAATTGCAAATATAATACGTTATTGAGCCAGGAAAGCCGCCATAAGACTTGTTTATTTATTTTTATTCAGTTTTGGACAGTTATTTTTTTACTCAATTTTGGATAGTTCAAATGTCATATACTTTGCCTAATTTTATTTATATCACTAGCAAAGATCACACCAGAATCTCCATTATAAAGATATAAACAGCTATTAATCAATATTCAGTAGAAATATAACTTCAGTTTTTCTTTTAAAATATAAATCATATGGAGAATATGTAAAAAAAAATAAAAGAAAAAACTATGAAGAAGAACAACAACAAACAAAAAAACCCACAAAAAACTCTGATCTGTTGCTTTTTAGTACAATTTTTTCTATGTATATTTACCCCTTTTTCTTATGAGACAAAATATAGATATTTTTTAGGGATGGCAACGAGTACTCGTTTAGAAGCCGAGTACTCGAGTACAATTTTTGTACTCGAGTACTCGGCTTATTTTAAAAATCATGGAAATTTTCTAAATTAAATGATACATTTAAAGTATCTTTTCAATATTTTTTTCTTTTTCTAATATATTTGATCATATTTATTTTCTATTTAGTGCGCCTCATCTGCATTGCCTGATATTTCTGTATTCCCTTTCATGTGTATCGCAGTTATTCTCTTTTCGTTTATTGTAATTTGCCCATCAAATAACTCATTTTTATTCAAAGGAAGTTAACGAATATTTATACTATAACTAATCAGAGATTCTGATTATCGCAAAATATTCAACGAATGATCGAACAACGTAGTAAATCACGAATGCGCGCAGCGCATGAGTGAATTATAGTGTTTTTCGACCATGAGTTGAATATTTTCGATAATCAGAATCTAGGATTAGTTATTGTTTTTATTATATAGATCAGTTCTTTCATAATTAATGGTTTAATTTGAGATTCTTTTCATGAACTACGATTTCCATGTTAATCCGCCGAGACATTTACTTGACAACAACGTTGACGACGTCTATTATGACGTCACTTCCTAGAGTGAAATTATGGAAAATAATTTCACAGTTAATTATTACTTTTCTTTCATTGAGAAATTTCAATCTTTCACCGTCCTCTATATAATAACATAATTAAAATTAAATCAAAGAAAATTTCTACAGTACAAGCTGTTAGTCTATTGTGTGCCAATTAGTGTTTGATTGTTTGATGTATAAAGTAGGTGATTAACTTTAGTAATCATTCAAATTGACAATGCTTTCCGAAAAAAAAATAAACAAGCCAGAAAGGTTTCATTGAAAAGCAGAGAAGACCTACGTTGCAGGTTTATACATGATCAATTACAATGATCCGAGTACTCAAGTACTCGCGAGTATTTTTACCAAGTACTCGAGTATTGAATTCGAGACATTTTGCCATCCCTAATATTTTTATATTGTCAATTTCTTTTTCAGCCTGAAAACATTCGCCTTCGTATTATTGGAAGATTAAAGTCATTGACGTTATTAGATGGTACTTGTGTATCAGAGACTGAGGCTACAGCAGCATTACGTGTGGCAGCTGGTTCACGGATATCACATTTATCTATACTGACACATACACGGACAGACATAAATAAACCACGTTCTCTTAGTCTTATGACCACACCTCATATACTGGAGAGAATAAGTCGCAACAAACCAGAGAAGGTCAATGATCATGATACTCATTGGTTTTTGAAGGTAAAATAAGAGTTCCATTGACAAGACAATGAAGTAAGTATGTGGCCTCTTGAGCATGCATACTCTTAGATACATGTTTTGCTTACTGCACATCATGTTAGAATTATTGCATGCCATACTAGTGTTCTTTTGATTACTATTTAGGGGTATATAGGAATTACCTCGTTTGTCCATTCCTCCATCTTCTTGTGAGTGCAACATCTCCTAAACCACTTCAGAGATTTAGATGAAACTTTACACATTAGAAGAACACTATATGCAGATATGCATGAAGGAATATAATCATTTGCAGACACCATGAAGTGGAGGTAACATGACTTCATTTTTATGCCCTGCCCTTGTATGTGGAAGGGGCATATAGTGTTACCCTTGTCCGTCCTTCCGTCCGTACGACTGTACGTCCTTACGTCCGGTTAAGTTTTGCGTTTGAATACATTTCTCAGAAACTGTAAGAGGTAGAATGATAATAGTAGGCCAGTTGGTAGATATTTGATAGTACTACAGAAGTCGTTAGGTAATTTTAACTCTTTGACCTACATTTCATGCTTGAGTGACTCTGGTTAAGTTTTGTGTTAAAGTCCATTTCTCATCAACTACACATTATAAGAGAATGATGTTGTCCATTCCTCCATCTTCTTGTGAGTGCAACATCTCCTAAACCACTTCAGAGATTTAGATGAAACTTTACACATTAGAAGAACACTATATGCAGATGTGCATGAAGGAATATAATCATTTGCTGACACCATGAAGTGGAGGTAACATAACTTCATTTTTATGCCCCGCCCTTGTATGTGGAAGGGGCATATAGTGTTACCCTTGTCCGTCCTTCCGTCCGCCCGTCCGTACGACTGTACGTCCTTACGTCCGGTTAAGTTTTGCATTTGAATACATTTCTCAGAAACTGTAAGAGGTAGAATGATAATAGTAGGCCAGTAGGTAGATATTTGATAGTACTACAGAAGTCGTTAGGTAATTTTAACTCTTTGACCTACATTTCATGCTTGAGTGACTCTGGTTANGTTTTGTGTTAAAGTCCATTTCTCAACAACTACACATTATAAGAGAATGATGTTTCATCAAATTAATTGCCTTGATGAGTACTACCCAAACCATCGACAATCAGGTGACTTTGACCAACATTTTATGCTTCAGTGACTTTGGTTAAGTTTTGCGTTAAGTCTATTTCTCAACTACTATGTATTGTAGCATCATGATATTTGACTGTAAGATTTATCTAGAAGAGATCTACACATTTCACAAACAATTGGATGTCCATGACCTACATTTTATGGTTCAATGACTTTGGTTAAATTTATCATTTCATCACAATTCTGTAACAGGGAACTAATTTTATGAATGATTGACTTGGGTAAATCTGTGCTATAAATTTATTGGCAGGGCATCCGTGTCTTATAGACATATTCTCTAGTTTTTTTAAATGGGTGTATAAAATGGGGGATATTTGGGGTATCTTTTTCTTTTTATTGTTCTACTTCATCTTGAAGTAACTATTTTCATTTTAAGAATAAGCTTAGATCATATTAGAATATCACATCTGTTTTAGTTTTTGACTCGGATACAATGTACAAATAATGAATTGTACAATACAATTAATTTTAGTATAACTAATTGACCATCGTGAATAACAATAAAAATGTCAAAAGTGCCAAACAATGCAGAAGGATTAAACAAGTTGCGGAACAAGTTTATCCACTGCGTTAATCAACACAAGTGACATTTTTATTGATATTCATGATGGTCAATTAGTTATGCTTTTTATTATATAGATTTTCTACTCAAAAACCAAGGTTTTAGATGCAGATTATTTTTTTCATTTAATATGCCAGTTGTTTACTTGACGACGACATTGAAGAGATATTGTGACGTCGCTTCATTAAGACATCATCCGGTGACTAGAAATCCTTTATTTTCACCAGTGATAATATGACAATTATTTGACTGAGAAAACTCGATAAATTACCACTATCTATATGATAATAGACTTTATTCTTTGCCAGCCTGACACTTGAAATTTTTCTTCCTGTATGTATTCTCTTCAATAATAAAGCAAGCAAGTTTAGCATATTAAGGGGATTTAGTGTGTTTTGTAGTTTAGATAATGCATTTAATCATTGAGATAAATATTAACAGGAATATTACAGAATCTTGTCATGTATTTTTCTATTCCAGGTGACGTCCTTAAATTTAGACAAACAACACTTAACCAAGTTATCTGGTCTGGAGAAGTTAGAGAATCTGAAATGGGCTTCTTTTGTAGAGAATGATATTACTAAGATTGAGGTAAGACATATTAGATTTCCATTCACATTTCATACTCATAGTTTCAAGTAAATTTTTCATAACCTTACCAGAAAGCTGAATTGAAAACAGAAAAATGATATAGAGAACAACGATATTAAAAAACCTACATGTCAGTGTCTTTTTGTATTAGTTTGTACTCAAATCTTTTTTTTGTTTTGTACGAATCAAAATTCCTATGTGAAATTTTCTTCCAAAGATTGCCATAATATATTAAAGATTTAAATTCTGAGTTGACAGTTCCACATTTTATGTCAATCAAACTTAACCTCTGTCTCAAATAGTTTTTGAAAAACAAGTTAAAACATTTATAAATTGTGAAAATTCAAAGAAAAAGGGATTATATTTTTTTCCGTGAAGAATATCTTAAAAATTCTAATGATAAAAGGGTTGACTAGATAAAATAATTCATTATCTCCAAAGAGTTTCAAATAAACAAAAATAATCAGAGTGTTATGATGGGCAGATTATAATGTCCACTGAATAGAACAAAAGCATGATAGGAATGGAGTCTGAATTTTGCTACTTGTCAATCTGTTTAAAACTGAATGTTTTTTCCTTTTTCAGGGATTAGAAAACTGTGCCAAATTACAGGAATTGTCATTAGATGACAACTGTATTTCAAAACTGGAAGGAATAAGCAAACTGACTCAGCTACGCAGATTAAGTTTGGATTGTAATTATATCTCTACATTAGAAAATACAGGGATCCAGTTCCTGACAAATCTTTCCTACCTGTCATTAGAAAATAATAAAGTTGTCTCCCTCGCTGGTGTACAGAAATTGATGTCCTTGGTGGAATTATATGTTGGGAATAATATACTGAATTCTGTCAGGGAAATATTCTACCTTAAGGTAAATTATAAGTGTACAGAAATTGGTGTAACTAAAATTATATGTTGGTAATATTCTGTCATTGAAATATTTTACAATGTATCATCAGGTAAAATTATGATATTTATGTTGCCTGTGTTAAGCAGAGGTTACATAAAGAGATACAGTTTTGCTCTTGTGTCTCACTGTCCACAGCATCATCAATACCTCCTGTCAAGTTTTTTCTCAGGAATTACACTAGTCTGTTGTCTGATATTTGGCAGAGAACTTTATCTAATCTTTGGCAAAATGCCTTTATAATGAGAACTCTGATACTAAAAATTTGGCAGAGAGCCTTGATAATAGGAGCTCTGATATTTGGCACAAAGCCTTGATATGGAGAATTATCATCCTTCCCCATGGTTATATCAGCCTGCAGAGCCTTTCTGCAAAATCTATATCCAGTTGACCTGGATATATCAGAGGTTGACCTGGATATATCGAGCGTTTCTCACAAAGTTTCAAAGGTAATAACTATTTTTCAAAACAGAATCATGATTACACAAATAGATAAACTAGACGTCAGAAAAATTATAGAAACTGTGTCGTTGATATATCCTGCAGAGCTTTGACATTTTCACATTATGACGTCATAAAAGCTCCAAGGAAAGATAGAATATCGTAACAACCAAAGGCTACTGCAACATTTATAATCAACATTATTTCCAGTAATTTGGTCAAAATATTCATCCAGTTACAAAACCTTTCCCAGTATAATGATAAACTACAAAACATGTTTTTGGAGCTGAAAAGGCAAGAATGGCATGCATGTCGAATTTCCCTGCCCAACTTTGGGAGAATTTGAAACCTTAGTTCAATAATTACAAATNTTCGCCAGAATATGAAGCTTTGGGCTCGTCCTCGTATACTGGCTCACATGCTGATATTTTACGATGCATAGCTGTCAAGACCTTGATAACATATACATCTATCGTGTAAAACAGTTTCTGATCTTTGTATGCTTACTTCCTGCTTAATAGGAAAGTGAGTAGGTAGATAACTTATCTGCCCTGGAGGATTTACCACTAATTGATATCACAATTTGATAAAGTCTGTCATTATGATAATATGTCTTTCTGAATAAGTTGATCATTTATTTTTCATTTTTTATCCATGCTATGAAGTTATATATTACATATCTGCTTTGTTTTAGAGAGATTTTTGAGGGGCAGAAAGTTATACATGTATATAACTAGGGGAAAGATATATCTTTGTGTTAAAAACTGTTTTAATATGACAGGTGACTAAAATATTGTCATTTACCTTTTTTTTTTACAGTCTTTGCCAAGCTTGGTAATATTAGACCTGTATGGAAACCCTGTTGTACATGACATGGAAAATTACAGACTGTTTATTATATATCATCTGAAGACGTTAAAGGCTTTGGATGGTTTAGCTATTGTAAGTATTTGTCAATTTAAGTGTTTTATTTATTATCTAATTATTATCCCCGCACTTTCGAAGAAAGTTCAGGGATAATGTTATACTCTCTGTCCATCTGTCCGTCTGTCCATCTGTCACACTTTTCTTGTGACTCAAACTCCTCCTACATTTTTGGATTTAAGGATTTAATTTTGTTG
>MJUU01066560.1:11237-44784 GCA_002080025.1 Modiolus philippinarum | reverse complement strand
TGGGAAGGCGATGTGCTGCCTACTGAATTTAGGTCACTGTGACCTTGACTTTTACCTTAATGATAGTAAATCCTTGGTCATTTTGTGTTGAGAGCTTGGTTAAATCATCTTTGTATCCACCGAATTATATATTATTAAATGTATTACCTTTTACATGAAGTAGAAGATATGAACTGATTGGAATAAACACGCAACTTCAGTCCTGACAGGCCTTACTTCTGTTAGATTTACTTTCCAATTACCATGTGGCCGAAGGTCAAATTTCAAAATGACATGCCTTGGTTACTCAAATGCAGTTGATTTCCTATGTTTGTGTTCTAGTGCTGTTTATGAGGAATTATTTTCANGTAGGCCTTTAGTGGTAGGGTGTTTATATTTTGTATGTAACTTCCTTATGGTTAGAGCTTTCTTGTGGTACCATATTTGTAGACATTTTGACCTTGACCTTGCCCTGAGGGCAATTTTTTAAAAACTTTAACTTTGCTTCTAGAATTAAGTTGTTTAATGATAGGGTGTTTATATTTGATATATTTGACTTAGGGTGTTTATATTTGATATATTTGACTTTCTTGTAAAGAAAGCTTTCTTTTACTTTCAAATTTATTGTGCATTGAGGTTACTGGAATCCCCGGCAAGCTATGTTGTCTTCTGACAACTCTTGTTAAATAAAATGCATTTAAACACATAGAAGGGAAACTTTGTTATGTGTAAAATAATACTAATACTTCGTGTATAGATCCTTTGTTTCTTCAAAAGCAAAAAGAACCAAAAATAGTTTTAATATTGGTTATAATTAACTGAATTATTAATATGTTGATTAAGGCTATTTTTCTTTTTAAGGAAATGAGATAGTTAAAATTGAAGGATTAGAAGGACTTCATGATCTCCGTGAGTTAGTATTGGACAGAAATAAAATTAAGAACATTTCTGATACATCTTTTGTGAATCAATGGAATTTACAGGAGTTACATATTGAAGAGAATCGTATCAGAGATTTATCGAATTTACACTGCCTGGAACATCTTCAACGACTCTACTTGGGTTCAAATAGAATTCAGGTAATTATCTAACTTACAATGCCTGGATCATTTTCAACAACTCTACGGTCATATTCAAAAACGCCTGTCGATCTAAATTGCAATCAAGTAGAAATGTTTTTTGCCTACCAGTTTCTACGATGAATTTAATTTAGAAATCAATAAAGATCAATAGCAATAAATTAAAATATAGGCCATTTATTCACAAGTTTAATAGTAAAAATGATTTTCCCCTATTCAATGATCGTAGAAAAAACTAAATGTGTTTCTGGTATGGTTTTGTGTAAAATTTAAGATAGAATCTATTTAATAACATATTATGTATGAATCCTTTAATTTTCCAGTGAGTTAGGGGTTGTTACGGTAAAAATCTCGATCATGTAGATTTTGATTGCCATATTGAATGTTCTGTTCCTTTTCTAAGTTACTGGATTCTCACTGTTCCACAGAAAAGAAAGAACATGTCCTGAACAGGATAATTGAGCATGGCCTTAGCTAAGGACAGAGCTTTGCTTAGGGAAGGTAGTAAAATCATATAGAATGCAGGTGTTATTACATCTAGAAAAATGGGGATACTCTGTATTTGTACGATATATGGATAATAGGCATTTCATATTGATTTAGTGGATATGCTTTTAGAGATTGCTCTGATTAAAAAAAAAGATAAATGATATTTATTTGTTGTAGGAAGTTTCTGAACTTGAGAAGCTGGATGGTTTAGTAAATCTGATAGAATTATCCTTGGTCAATAATCCAGTAAGTAATAAGTGGTCAATAATCTAGTAGGTAGTAAGGGGCGATTCTCACTGGTCAATAACCTAGTAGGTAGTAAGGGACGATTTTCACCGGTCAATTACCCAATAAATTGTTAGAGGAATTTGAAATAGATATTAGGCCATGCAAAATTAATTAATTGGTTCTCAGGCAGTTTTTCATTTAAAATGATGAGGGAGGGAGGTGATTTTTAGCCGAGTTGCGACGAAGTCGAACTCGGCTTATAATTTGATGAATGGTGTCCGGGCATCAACTTTTGGTTTCCGCATGATATCTTGAGAACCACATGTCATATCCAAATGAAACTTTGCAAAGACATGAGTTATGATTAGAGGAAGATCCCTATTGATTTTGAGGTTTGTCGGACAAAGGTCAAGGTCACAACTTCTAAAAATAGAACAAAAATTTGACTTGTCCGTTTCCACACAATATCTCCAGAACCACAATTCACATCCAAATGAAACTTGGCATAGACATGAGTTATGATCAGAGGAGGAACCCTATCGATTTTGAGGTCAGTGCGACAAAGATCAAGGTCAAAACTTCAAAAAAATGTAACAAAAATTAAACTTTTTAATAAAGCCTAAAATCACAGGTTTGGTAACAAAAATAACTAAAAAAAGTTTTATCGTTCATACAAAAGTAGTTTTTATATTGCTTTAAGATGTAAATTCATTTCAAAGTTCTAATTATATTCACCAACTCACTTTTTTTTTTATGACAAAAACATAAAAAAATTATATATTGAAAAGTCAAAATTAAAAAAAGGGAGGTAATTAATTTAATGTTAAGAAGTATTCAATATTACTAAAAGTCTTTTGCAATGTCCAGTAGAAATAAAATTTTAGATGAAAAAAATACATTTGTGTATTTTGATTTTTATGTAAATCATTGATTTCAGCTATATTATTACCTGAATTAAAGGGGAACCCCTGCTCAAATTTTTTTTAAATGGTGGTCTGAAATGGGTTGTAATGAATAGTGGAGCTTTCAGTTGCCATGGAAACAAACCAGAACAAAATAAGTGTTCTGCTACATATTTTCTGTAGCATTATAAATTAGATTATAAGAGGAACCCCTGCCATTTTTTTTTTTATGAAAAAAGGGGGGCTCGGAATGTTTTGATTTCAGCAATACATATTACCTAGATTATAAAGGGAACCCCTGCCCAAATTTTTTTTGAATGGTGGTCTGAAATGGGTTTTAATGGATAGTGGAGCTTTCAGTTGCCATGGAAACCAAACCAGAACACTGAATCTGAGAAAAACAGTATTTTGCTACATATTTTTCTTCACAATTTTAGAAACATGTGTAAACTAGATTATTAGGGGAACCCCTGCCATATTTTTATTTTGAAAGGGGGACTTGGAATGTTTTGATTTCAGCAATATGTATAAACTTGATTATAAGGGGAACCCCTGCCCAAATTTTTTTTTGAATGGTGGTCTGAAATGGGTTGTAATGGATAGTGGAGCTTTCAGTTACCATGGAAACCAAACCAGAACACTGAATCTTTGAAAAAAAAATTCTGCTTTATATATTTCTTCACAATTTCAGAAATATGTATAAACTAGATTATAAGGGGAACCCCTGCCATTCTTTTTTTTTTTGAAAGGGGGCTTGGAATGTTTTGATTTCAGCAATATGTTATGTAACCTGGATTATAAGGGGAACCCCTGCCCCAATTTTTTTTTAGAGGTGATCTGAAATGAGTTGCAATGATAGTGGAGCTTTTGGTTGCCATGTATACCAAACTAGAAACGGAAATTTTTAGAAAAATAGGCATTCTGATACATACTTATGCAATTTCAGCAACAATAAAAAACTTAATTTTAAGGGGAACCCTTGCCCAAAGTTTTTTTTTTTTAAAAGGGACTTGGAATGTTTTGACTCCATGCAGTTATCAGCAGTATGTATCACCTAGATTATAACCTCTGCCAAATTTTTAGTCAAGTTAGGACAAAGTCAAACATCCTCAAAAGTTCCATTATAAATCTCTGATTGAAATAAAATAATTTATATGCTTATATGCAACTATTTGCCTATCTGAAAATAACAAATGTTTGCAACTCAGTTTTCGCACCTTTGGTGCCTTTTCTGATTTTTTAATTTTTTTTTATCTTTTTATTTGTCAAAAAATAAATGAAGCAGCTTTTTACCTTGTAAAAACCACCAAAAATGTAGTGAGGGAGGTGATTTTTTGTTTTTATTTTATTGAAATGAAAAATAATAGGGTAAATGAGGGGCTTTTTTCAAGCCTTTAACTAGATGAGGGAGGGCATGTGAACCAATAAATTATTTTTTTATGGCCTTATCAACAACATATTTCATTTTGTAATATGAAACATATGTCTGTCTGCCTTTAGCCTTTTCCTTAACTTTTGAATTATGTAAGACTAACTGTTCATAGTTGTGGCATGTGTGTAGATCTAGTCAAAAGGAACATAAATATGCAAATGAAAAAAAAGGGTCAGGTCAAAGGGCAAGGTCAGAGATCAGAACTTGCTCTTGCTGTGGGTATATGTAGTGTTTCACAGACAGATCTTGTGTACTCAATACAGATTGTTCACATAATCATCTGCCATTCTTTTTATGCCCTCAGGTCTTCAGATCGGGGGCATTTTGTTTTTGCCCTGTCTCAGTGTCTGTATTTCTGTTTGTCTGTAACTTTAACCTGGCTCATAACTTTTGATCCATATGTGAATGTGATAGGCCCTTCATATTTAGTACATGTATTGATCATGTAAAGCTGAACACTGTTATTGAAATTTCTTGAAGGTCAGGTCAAAGGTCAAAGTCACAGAGGTCAAAAGGTCATAACCCAGATTTTGCTATAGCTCATATTACAATTGCTAGAGGCTTGATATTCTGTGTATGAAGAAATCTAATGGAGCTCAGTACAAATCTGCCAAAAAAAATTTGGGTCAGGTCAAAGGTCAAGGTCACTGAATGCAAATTTGAACACTTTAACATTGCTTATATCTTTTGAACCAGATGTGATAGAACCTTCATATTTGTCTTGTATATTGATCATATAAATTTGAACACCATCATGCAAATTTCATGAAGGTCAGGTCAAAGGTCAAAGTCACAGAGGTCAAAAGGTCAAAATTTAGATTATGCTTTTATCTTGTAAATTACAATTTGAATAGCTTGATATTATCTTATATTCTCTTATGTGAATAGATCTAATGGAGTTTAGTACAAATGTCTACTAAACCTTATTTTCAAGTGTATATTGCAATTTTTAGCATAAATTTCATACTATAAAATGATTGCTACCGGGGGCATAGTGTTTCACAAACACATCTTGTTCCATAGTAAGTTTGTGATAACAGTATGAATGGCCATTATAATTACAGATTGCCAGACAACACCTCCACCAGCCTTTGTTAGTGTTAAGATTAAAAAGATATTATTGATATAATTACAGGCTGCTAGACGCCACCTCCACAGACCATTATTAGTGTTCAGATTAAAACAGATATTAGTTATTGATGGTATACCTGTAAACGAGGAAGAGAGAACTAAAGCTGAAATCTACTACATGGATCAACAACAGGTACAAACAAATATGCAGTCTGAAAGTTGTGTTTCTGACAATGATTTTGAGAGTTGAGTTTCTGTCTATTGATTTTGACTTAAATTTCATGTTTCATTGATAATGGTTTCATGATTATATAAAATTTTCTTGAACATGTGTCCTTTGATCAGACCAGATTGCATTTCCTGTATATCAGAACAAAAGATATACATGTATATAAAGATATGAGAGAAAAAACAGCAAAAAATCAGACAATTGCAATGAATTACAGGGTAACAGATGAATTAGATACTTAAGCTATAACACCACACACACAGCTTTTTCTGAAATGGACACAAAAATAACCCCAAATTATCAAGACGAAGGTAATAAGAACAATTAGTTTGAAGCAAAACAAAAAAAAATGTCCAGAAAAACATAGATGTGACCATTGTTTATTTTGTTGATTAATTTTCAGCCTTTTCTGCAAAGGAAACAAAAAAAAACCCCAAAAACCCTGAATTATCAAGACAAAGGTAATGTGAACTAGACTCTGTGAACTATAAGTTTGAAGCAAGCAAACCAAAAATTGTCCATAAAAACATAAATGTGACCTTTGTTTATTTTGATGGTTAATTTTTCAGGTGTCAATAGCAGAGGGTACATTACCTGGAATAAGTCAGTATAAAACACAAGTTCCTGTTAAAGTAACCACAATGCATCTGGGTTCCTCGCCTATCTGGAATGGAGGAATTATATATGATGAAAATACTCCGGAATCACTCCAAAGAGGTTTGTCAGAGGGAATTGATAGTGAAAAATGCTATTTTTAGTTATTGGATTTAATACCTGGTGAAGAATATATTTAAAGATGCTCACTCCTCAAGTTCATAATATCAGGGAATGGAAATTAGTATATTCACTTATTAGAACATTGATCATACGTCATTTTAAGCAAAAACTATTGATAGGTCAATGTACCGGTTTTTGAGATATAAGTCCATGAAATTTTGGCGGGAAATCGATCTTCTCTAGATTTTTCATTTACTTTGCATTAAGGCAATCGACCTTTGAAATACACTGAAGATATATCAAGAATTTCATCAAATTTTGCCAAAATTTTACTCAAGATGTATACAAACACTGGGGGTCAGTGTGCAACAGCAAAATTTTCTAATGAATCATGATGGATAAAATATGAGAATTCCGAAAGTGATCATAGACAATTTCAAAAACCTGAGGAGTGACCATCCTCAAAGTTTAAACTTTTTAAATTATTTTGCAGAATATTGTTTCCATTTCTTTTTTTATTGATTTTTATTTAATTCCTATATTTTCTTCAATAGAACTTTGAGGTTAGGTTTCAATTTTTAGTTCGCCTCAACGAAGTTGAGGAGGAATGTTGGAGTACCCCCGCATCCGCGTCTACGTCCGCATCCGCATTTGGGTAGATATCTTGGTAAATATGAAGGCTAGGATCATCAAACTTTGTATACAGATGCATCTTGGGCTTTCTCACAGCCTCCAAGAAAATTAGGTCTCTTTGACCTATATTTTCCGCTTGAATGACTTACATTCAAGTTTACGTCCCATTTCAGATCTCAGTCACTATACATGGTAGGATCAAGTTACCTTGTATATGAATGCATCTCTGATGGTAGGTCAGCATCCAGGCAAAATAAGGTCACTTTGACCTATATTTTCCGCTTGAACGACTTACATTCAAGTTTACGTCNATCTCAGTCACTATACATGGTAGGATCATGTAAGCTTGCATATGCATGCATCTCTGATGGTAGGTCAGCATCCAGTCAAAATTAGGTCTCTTTGATCTATATTTTACGCTTGAACGACTAACATTCAAGTATACATCTGAGTTCAGATCTCAGTCACTATACATCGTAGGATCAAGTAACCTTGCATATGCATGCATCTCTGATGGTAGGTCAGCATTCAGTCAAAATTAGGTCTCTATGACCTATATTTTCGGCTTCAACGACTAACATTCAAGTATACAAGGGTTGTCAGTAAAGTTCGTGGACAAGGATAAATAAAAATAAAAGCAGCGTTTTAAACATTTATATTTTGCAAATTCGTAGGCTTTTAGCTTATATGAATTGGGTAACATAAAAGTTGATCCAATTTTGCATGCAAAATTACAAATGTCTTCGTAAAAAGCCCCAGAATAGTGACCCGGAGCAAACACGAATATTACATGTCAAACGTAGTGTCTAAAATTTATTATTTTGTAAATATTTTATAAAAATTCAGTGAATAGTAAAATGAAAATTACATTGCAGTGTTTATATTATGTTCAACATCAAAATTGCCAAATTTCAACTTCTGAAGATTTGAAATGACAAATTAACAGACCTTAAATGTCTGGAGGTAAAATCAGAAATTCTAGAAAACCTGACGTTTTTCTGATAAAGCGGAGCAGTGACGTTGGTCAATTTCATTCAGACATCAGGAAACACCCTCAAATACCAACATATTATCAAAATATTTTTTAAAAGGCATAGTAAGTGTGTTTTGCATTACATTTCAAGTGGTACAGAAGTTTTTGGACACGAGAACAAGTTCAAAGGATGGATAAAATGCGTAAAATTAGCCACCTTTCATAAATCTCAAAACTTTGTAAATTACAAGGTGTTATTGACAATGATTTCTGATATCAGTCAATGAAGTCTGCAAGTTGTTCAAAATTGATAATTTTTCTGTACAAGAAATTATATCAAATGCCCTTAATTTCTAAAGACAGGAAACTGCAAAAATTTTAAATTTGTTGAACTGCGAGTTCTTCATAAAATGTTAACCTCAAAGATTAGGACGTCAGACAACGTCAACATTTTACATTTTTGTGCTCCGGGTGTATAACATTAGTCTGTTTTGTTTTTACAGAAAAATAATTACTTGTGCTTTGATTGCGATGATATTATGCATGTTTATGCAGTAAAGCACATTGTAAATGAAAATATTAGTTTCATATTACATTCTCGTTATTTAGCAATTTTTATTAAGATTGTCCACGAACTTTACGGACAACCCTCGTACATCTGAGTTCAGATATCAGTCACTATACATGGTAGGATCATGTAACCTTGCATATGCATGCATCTCTGATGGTAGGTCAGCATCCTGGCAAAATTAGGTCACTTTGACCTATATTTTCCGCTTGAATGACTTACATTCAAGTTAATGTCTGAGTTCAGATATCAGTCATTATACATGTTAGGATCGTGTAACCATGCATATGCATGCATCTCTGACGGAAGGTCAGCATCCAGGCAAAATGAGGTCTCTTTGATTTATATTTTCTGCTTGATTGACTTACATCCAAATTTACAGATGAGTTCAGATCTCAGTCACTGTACATGTTAGGATAATGTAAACTTGCATATATATGCATCTCTGACAATGTGCCATAACATGGCGAACTTTGTAATCGTTGATTACCTATGTTTTTTATTCCTTCCTTGTTCAGATTATTTAAATATACAGTTCAAACAGAAAATGTTATAAAAAGAAAGAATAGAATGTATAAATTTTTATATGTATGTTTTATTACAATGTAGAATACTTAATTATATAATTTATCAAACAGAATGGATTCTGTCCAGGTAAGTGTGAACAAAGAGGTGCATGGACTTCTATATTGCATCACTTCTAATTAATATACTTTTATATTGCATTATTTCTATTTTTATTTTTACATCTGTAGGTGGGGGTAGAAGAAGAGGAAATAATAAACAAGAAAATGGTACAAGTGGTCTTAATCGCGGGAACACTATTATAGCACCTGGTTATGGTGGCATGCGGCACTATCTCAATCAAATACCATATGTAACACCTCCCTCCCAGAGCGAGTATGTTGAATGGTTTTCCAGGTAGTTATTGATGACAACTTGCCAGAGTTCTTATTAACACCACAAAGATTTGGTTAAATCACATGATAAAATTATCCCTTCTATAACCTTCTGTCTTGGCTCCCTCCTTAATATAACCTGTCTGTAACAAAGATTCTTCAAATGTCGTTTTCTCTTATAGTTTTGTTCGAAGTCTATCGAAGAATTAAACTTGCAGATTGTTATGATCAAAGATAAAAGGTCCATGATTTTTAACACACTACATGTATTCAAAATAGAGCAAATTCAGATATTGGTTTGAAAACCCTGAGTCTTAATTTTACATTACGCCCATCCTAATTGCACTAAGTTTTTCTGCTTAAAAGAAAAGAGGTCAAAGTTATTTAACCTTAAATTATTCATGTTTCATGACAAAAATACTTTTCTTTCCATTAGAAAATAAGATCCCTTGGGTTTTTGAAAAGCTAGAATGATGTTAAATATTTAGTGTTGTTCACACCACATTAACCATGCAATGTTTTGTAGTTATAACCACTGTGGTTTGAAGTGTATGAAGGTTCAACCAGTTTTAAGCAGACGAGTAAATTCCTATACTTATTATATATACATGAATTCAGTGATCTGTCTTTATTACAACAACATTTGTTCCGTCACAATTTTGATAATTGACTGAATTTACTATTGTGAAAAATCCATTAAAATCAGTGAAAAACTAGAAGTATGTTTTTGATACAAAAATGAATGTCTCCCCCCCAATAAAAAATATCTTCCTTGAGATGATTTGTATATTTATATATTGCCATTGCATTTGAATATTACACAATTTTGTTAAAATTCAATGCAAGATATGGGAGAGTTAGAATTCAAAATTCTATGACAAAAAGGAGCATAACTCCCACAAAAATTGTCCAATCAATCCAGCCAGACAGTATGAATAACTGGGCATGAAGGTCAACAATTCTGTGAAGTTTGGTTGATATCTGATGAAAGATGTGGGAAAATAAGTGTCCACAAACTTAATTCATCAAAATTTAATGTCAGAAAAGGGCATAACTTGACAAAAATTGGCGGATCAATCCGGCCAGACAATATGCACAACTAGGCATGATGGTCAACAATCCTGTGAAGTTTGGTTGAAATCCAATGGAAAATATAGGAGAATGTTCTTCCACAAACTTTGTGATGGACAGGCGCACAGACTGACAGAATACGGACAGAAAGACAAAAAACAATATGTCTCCCCCCCCCCCCCTAAAGAGGGGAGAGACATATTTCTGTTCCTTAAACTTTTTTTTTGTGTTGTGTATGAATTGTTACATGTACATATCTATAACCCTGTTATAAAGGAATTTAATAAATTGTGAATGTTTTTATAATTTTCTTGTTGAAGGACAAACCCTTTTTTAATACTTCACACTACTGTTCTTAAATACCAGGTTAGAGTTAAGATAAGGACACCTAATTAAGAATACTTTCAAAAGTTCTTGAGGAAAGGATTTAAAGCATTTATATGTAGATTTACTTGGATTTGAAGAGAAATGTATATCAAATTTATCTGTACTTTACTACATTCATAATTTTCTGTAAGAAAAATAAGACGATCTCTCAGGCCTTCAATATACAAGGCTGACATTCAGAAATGGAGAATTAAAACAATCATAGCAAATTATTTATCAGAATCAGACAATCAGATCAATAATAATACATCTATTTGTAGATACTTATACAGCCAACCAAGGTTTAAATATATTCTGTAAAATTAACACAATGGGACTTTTGGTTTATATAATGTTTTAACCTGTATATAAATGATAGATTTCACTCCTGACAATTCAATTTACAGTGCACCCTCGTTATATTGCCACCTTTGGGACCAGAGAAGTTTTTGGAGATAAGTGAGGATGGCGATGGGAATAAATTACATAGAAACTATGCATCTTTTGGAAAAATGTACCTTGAAAATGTTTGGCGATAAGTTGAGGGACCACCATTATGGAGGGGCGGTATAATGAGGGAGCACTGTACATTTCTCAATAAATTTTTGACAGCCTGATCTGTCATAAAAAGCAGTTTCCATTTAGTGTTGAATTAAAGCTTAAAAAGATAATGTTTGGTTCTAAGAAAGAGGACCCCTGTTTGTTTTGGAGGAATTAAATTCAAATTCAAATTCACTGACCAATAGGGTCTGTAAGTCTCATCATGTGACACAGAGAAATCACAATAAAATTCAAGTTTGAAAACGTTTCCAACCAAAATGTGTCGTGATGGGATTATGAAGTCCACATTTTTGCTTGAAACGTCATATTTTTCTGTTAAAAATGCAACTTCGGGGTACAAATTATATTACCGGTAGTTCCAAAGTTAAACGAGACATACAGACCCTGTAAAAAATAGAAAAAAAAAGAAAATTTCTGAACATTTTGGTATCCAGTTGATAGCTCAAAAATTTAAATTCTGGTTAAAAAGAAACTTGGATTATTGTTTGGTTTTGGGAAAGGATGACCCTTTTTGTTGCGGAGAAAGTAAGTCAAGGTCACAGTGACCAAAGTAGAAAATTTCATAAAAAGAATTTGTTTCTGGATGATAACTAAAAAATTATACATGCATTTAAAGACAATAGATATATTGTTGGGTATCAGGAAAGAAAGACCCTTATTAATTTTGGGGAAAGAAGGTCAAAGGTCAAGGTCACAATGACCAAGAACTAATTGAAAATTGCAGGAAAAAAATGTTTTCCGTATGACAACTCCTACTTTAAATCAAATTTACATGAAAGGATGATATATTGTAAGATATCAACCATTAATTCTAGAGAAAAGAGGTCAAATCTATGATCACAGTGACAAATAATCAATAGAAAAATTTCCAAAAATTGCGTTTTTGGATATTTCAAAAAGTTTACTTCCAAATCAGATATGTTGGATACTATAACAGGAAACTCAAGTTTATTAAAATTCAGACAACAAATTAGAAAAGTTTATTTTTATTCAGCATTTTGAAAATTTTCAGGAATATTTTGGGCCAAGACAATAAGTCTCAAAGTTCTACATTTGCTACAAATGAAACTGGATTACATGGTATATGAAGTTGCACTCGGCTTATGCACCAGTTTAAAATTGTGATATGCTTGTTACTTTTATATTTTATTTAGCCCTTGTTTCCTGTAAAACATGGTTTAAAAGGGATTCCGAAAATATTGCCATTATACATGAAATACTAATCTGTCTTTTAGTCCCTATAATTCATAACACAAGTACATTACACCCTCATGAGGACATTTGAATAAAAGGAAAACTGTTTTTTCTTGCCATTTATATACAGGTTAAACAATAAGTAATATATTAGTTCTCTTTTTATATGTATACTTAGTAGTTGTCTGTAACAGGTAAGGCTGTAACTTACAATAGAACTAAAAACATTGTTAAAAAAATACTAATATTTTCTTATTGAGCAAAAGATCACTTAGCCTATAGCCATAAAATAATGATTTAACGTGAATGAAAGGTTCTATGGACCTACAGATTTACATTTTTCCTGCCTCATTTTTTTATTTCAGAAAAATTTCTGCCTTTTTTCTCAGGAATTAATATCATACCCGATTCAATTTTCAAGTCATGAAATTAATTACTTGAAACAGAGACTTGTTTTATCTACATCTGTAACTGTTAAGTAGGGTCCAATTTCCTGGCTTTTTATATAGAATGCTTCTATCATGAAACAAAGATATATAAAGTTAAACGTCTTATTTAAGAGGGTAAAAGAAAAATGAAGTGAGATAACTTGTTGCTTCCTGTTTATCATTACAGTGTTATTTCTTCTCTAAAAATGAATTTATTATCATTGATATTACTTTTCATCACCATTACAATGGAATTTTATTTTCAGATACCTACATGCACAAATATCTGCAAATCCTCATTCCAAAAAGATAACATGGTATACTTTGATTTCCCCATTTCCCTCCTATATATAAACAGTGCTTCACTGAAAAGAATTGTATATTTTAAGATTACTATCTATGATATCATTAAGGAACAAAAAATTATGGTTGTTTTACTTTTTCTGTAATCTAAATTGATCTACAGTAAATTTTGAAGCCAAATCCCACCATTTGTGAACCTTGAACTGGACACTTTCATATTGCTTTTTCAAATTGTTGACATATCATAAATTTGAACATAAAGTACAAAGGAGTAAATATATGAAATGTTAAGTAGTATTGTAGTTACCTGGTATGAAGAAGTGTATGAAAAACAACCATTGTAAAATGGTCATAAAGAACATTGAAAGAGTCAAAAATGACATCTTAGTGTTAGCTTTGGACCCCTTCAAGATCTTTGGGGATGTGATATTTTCTCAGAATCACAGATTTCCATGGATCTGGTTGTTTCCGAATCTGTTTATGTTCTACTACTGATTTCTGGTTATTTCTGTTTTTCCACGGGACTTTCTGTAACCAAATCACATCCCTGGAACTTGTTAGGATTGGCTATGAATCAGTTAGTAATATAAATTGTTTATTAAGACAATTCAAAGTTAATATTGTTCCATGAAGATTTATTTTTAAATTTGGAACTCTGGCAGGTTTGTTTTTCTGATTTTTTGTGGCAGCTTTTAGAATTGTAGACATTCTTAAATAATAAAAATATATATGCTATCTGTTAGCCATCAGGGAAACGGTGAAAATTTCTTTCCATTATTTTTCTTTGTAAAAATTTCAATACTCTATTGAATTTTTTTAATTAAAATTGTAATATATTGCAGATATTCCATTATATTTGTGGTGTACATGTTTACATTTTGTGCAAATAATAAACTTTGTTTGTAGTTCTACTACAATTTCTAATGCACACAAAAAGGTTGTGAATAAGGCCAAAAATCATGTACTTATTATTTCATTCTACACGAAGTAAATACATTGTTGGATAAGATTGGGGACACATGGACATAGTGAATTCAATTTTATGATAATAAGCAAATGTTTACTACCATGCAACATGAAAAATGACCCTCTGTTTTCATACATTTATTCAGAGAATTATGGGTCGTTTAAATTCTGCACCTCTGTACCAATTATAATATGTACAATATTTGAACTTGTACACAACATACTTGCCTTATCTACATGTATAGTGGTTACATAAAAATAAGGTGCATATGATCCAATAAAAGTGATAAATTTTTGTCATAAAAATTTTCAAGAGTTGTTACTTAAGATCTAATAAATTATCTCCATTCGTAGATAGCACATATGTTTCTTCATGCATTAACATAGAAGTTTTACAGCTTTGGGTGTGTTTAGAGATTGCCTGTGTCTTATATGAGTCTTTTGCTTACAGAATTAGTTATAACTTAGATAAATCAATTTTTTGTTAAATTATGACAATAATGCATTACACAAAAGATATCTTTTTAAAATAGCCAGCTATTTAATTTCAAATATTAGAAGAAAAAAACTCTTTAGGGCTTTGAGCTTATTGTATTTTTTTGCTTTGTTTCTTTATCTATTGTTAAATTTAAAATATGCCAAGTATCTAGTCAGAATAATAATTAGCTCTGGAGATTTCAAAGCACATAACACTTAACTCTGGAGATTTCAAAGCACATAACACTTAACTCTGGATCAAAGCACATAACACTATGAAAATAATTAAAAAGAAAATAGTTTAAGGTGATAAAATGCATTTTATTTGTTCTGAAATAATTACATTGAACAACAGTATATCTTTGTATAGATGTAACACAAAAATAGGTTAAAAAGAAATTATTCAATAAATATTAATCTGAGTTAAGCTGCTGATGTCTGTGTGTGTGATTGCTTTTGAGAGTTTTATGAAGAATTAATGGTTTTCATATTTATGTTTTATTTCAAAGATGGTACATTTATATTGAAGTTAAAAGTGTATGCTTAGTAAAAATTACCTCCCTTTGTTCATATTAAGGGTTCATATCAATACACACATTTTATAGTAATGTGTCAGAAGAAGAACCAGTACAATTAATATATACACATCCCTGTTCTTTACTTCTTTTGATTTTCAATGTGTTTTAGATAGGGGTATTGAGCAAATTTACACAAGACAAACAAAATCTTAATATATGCAGGATTCCTCTAGTACATTGTCTCAATCAGACATATTTGGAAAGTATAATAACTTCCCTATGACCTTATTTTCAATATTGAGAAAAAAATTTAAATTCTCATATCTCAAAATATTTATACTTTTAAATTTTGTCTCCTTTGTAGTAATTGATATTTTCCCTTCATTTTACTGATGATATTGTAATAAATTTTGTGTTTTGCATTACCAGTATATTTAAGATTTTGGGAAAATACAATTTAAAGGACAAATGATTATAAGGAAATTATAGAATATTATTTATTATAAATAAATAATTTCTTATGTTTTACAGGATAAATCAAGCCAAAAACAACAAAAGATAACAAGAAGAAAGATCAAAGGAAAGAGTTGTCTCCCTTTATCACTGTGATATTTATTTTACTCTGAAGAATTTAAGACATTCCATTATCATTGTTCATGTACTCATATGTAATTATTTATTTGCATAACATCAAAATGTCAAATTTATTTCTTGTTATTATTGTTACTTTATGAAGACATTTTTCTGTGATAAGGCATTTCAGTTTGTTATAATACTGAGTGAAATTTTAGTCAGGTCCACTATTTTTAAGTTTATAGCACATGTTTTCAACAGAAATATCCGGCCATGGTATGGTTTAATTGATGTTTTAATCATTATTTTAAAACCTGGGTATTATTTATTGATATGTTTGTCTATCCAGTGTTTTGTAAATCCGTCCATTTTTGTTTCTTTCTTCATATGCCTAATGTGGTTCATCTTGACCTCATTCAAAACAAAATGCCTTATTGGGTTTAATTAGGGAAATTTTGTATTTTGACTTTGTTATCCATTCACAGAACTTTTTTACTTGATGCAGTTAATCGTAGAATACATGCTGATTGTAGAATACATGTCACATGATTTCAATTGTTAAATACATATCACATGATGCTGATTTTAGAATACATGTCACATGATGCTGATTGTAGAATACATGTCACATGATTTTAATTGTAAAATATGTCAAATTGATCACAGAATCTGTCTCATTCTTGTTTGATGTATGTTTGATTATCCCAGAATTATTTTTCTTTTCAAAATGAGATATTGAAATTGGTTTCTTACATGTCAAAAAATAGCACTTATTATCTTCTATTTATTATCTAGTAATTTTTCGATTTGTTTAAGCTTTTTAGAACTGAGAAACTTTAGGAAGCATGGCTTACCCTACATATCACAGTCTCTTGTTCCGTAGAAATTTCAGTTAAGGTAGACAGATACTATTTCACAGCACATTTGATTGCTTAATTGCCAAAAACAGAGTTATTTGATTTTGGTCCAGAACAATCTATCGAAAGCTTTTCCTTTTGTGATGTCATAATTAATCGACAAATTTAAAAGTTAAATTTTGTTCTTTGGTCCCTCTTCCAGTCATATACTATAAGCAATTTGAAATATAAATGATAGTTGCAAAAAATATTCAACAAATGATTGAAAATACACAAATCACATGTGTAAACTACCCAGATGTTCAATTATGAGTTGTATATTTTTGATTGCCAAAATCTGTGATTGTGATGATTTGCATGGGACTATTAAATTGTATCTATCTGAATTTAAATTTTACCACACAAGCATGTAGTATGTAGGCTGCCAAATAAGCTTTCTTCATTGGAAATATTTTTATCAGAATCAAGTTTTTATCTATTTTACAAATGATCTGAAAATTTGTCCTGTTACAAAGTTACTTAATGGATATAAAAATTGTACATCATATATTCAATTGAGACTTCATCTATGATTCCACTGTTCAAACAAATGAAACCATTGATTGAACAATTTATCATGGCTTCATATGTGCAATAAATAGAACTGTAATTTATTTGTTATTACATATTTAAGAATCATGGTGGCAAGAAGTCAAATCATTTCTGGTTTTGGAAAACATCTGAGTATGCAGTATATATTGATGATTTAGAGAAATTGTGTTGCTTAAAAAAATTTACTGTCACTGATTTAGAATTAAAAGGATGAATATTATATTTCAGGGTACATTTTTATGAAATTTAATGAAGATCTTAACAACCATTTTAATCAACGGGTACAAAATCTTTATTACTGATATATCTTTCTCGACATTTTGGACTATTTTTCCCTTTTGAAGTAATACCTAAGTGTCGAATATCTAAAACAAAATATATACGACATTGATATTTACATTTTAATTTATGAAACTTAAGCAGTGGTAGTAATTACTTCTAAATACTATCAATTAAGCAATAACAGTACATTATTTGAATACCTGAGGGTGTCAATTGTAGATTTGATGGTCAAAATGCAGTTAATAGGCGTCAAATCAAGATTGACGTCCCCAGGTATTCAAATTATGTACTGTTATTGCATTTCTAATACAACAAATCAATTTCATGTTCTAATTTTAACTCATGAATATGTAACAATATTAGGAACCAGACTGAACAGTGAACCTATTTTGTCCCAGGTGTGTAGATGGTGGAATTGACAGTCAGTCAATCAAAACCTTCGTTATGTAAATGTTGCATTAGAATTAATCTTTTTTGTTAAGAACAAAAGTTCATATATATGAATATGGAAAACAAAATGTGACCAAACTATTTTTACAGTATTATATTTAAATTATACTTCCTGTAATATTGTCAAACATTGACATGTAAATAATAAAAAAAATGCCATAGACTTTTTCAATCTATTTCTGCCATTACAATGACTATTTTTATAATGAAATAATTGGATATGATGTTAATGTCCATGCAACATTCAACCCATAGCCATTAGAATTAATTTTGGACAGAAATGATTGCTTTTTAAAAACACCTGACCCAAAAAGTTCAATGTATAAACTATTGAGATCACATGATTGGCTTTTCATAATTGATCTATTTCAAAGTTATTACTCCAAACTTTACAGGAATGATATATATGTATGGAAGATCCTTTCAAATAATAACTCATGTTCAGGTGTTTTGTGGGTGTTGTGTCTGATCTGGTGTTTTCATTTTTAGCTTGCCTGGCTATATCCAGGGTGAGCTTTTGCCATCATCTTTCATTCGTTTCTCCGTTTCGGCGTCTTGTCATTTAAGATCTTCTCTGAAACTACTGGGCCAATTGAACCAAACTTGGTCAAAATAGTCCTTAGATGGTCCCCTCCACAGTTGTTTTTCAGGTCCATGCTGTTTCCAAGATGGCTGCCAGAGGGGGGACATTGTTTTAACATTGAATTCTATTGGAAAACACATTCAAAGATCCTTTTCTGAAACTGCTGAGCCAATTAGAACCAAACTTGGCCACAAGTCTTTGGATGGTCCCCTGCAAAATAAGAGCTGTCGCCAGATGGCAGCCAAATATACCGCCCGCTCATTGAACCCTGAATCCATATGGTAAATGCAAATTTAAGTGGGTGTGGACACAATACAGGTGTGGACAGGACAATACAAGTATGGACACATGTATTGGACACAATACAAGTATGGACACATGTATTGGACACAATACAAGTATGGACACATGTATTGGACACAATACAAGTATGGACACAATGATGTAATCTTCAAGAAAGAACTTTTCGTAAGGGTGCCAATGAAAATACTCTGTCAAAATCAGACAAAAATAAAATTCCTTTTTTTTTTCCCTCTTTGATAATTTTACACAAAAGTCATAAGCGTTAGAGAAATTTCATTCTCAAATTTCTGTCCTGTTTTCACGTTTCTTGAACAGTTGGAGAAATACTGTTCTCCTCTCTAGAGAGAATGTTGTTCTCGGCAAGTGATTGGATGAAATTCAATTATGACGTCAAATATGTTTGCCGTTTTCCGACTTTACCATTGTGACGTCATGAAAAAAGACGAACATGCCTGCTGACGTCACGCTCAAAGAACACATTTATTTCGGATCATCAGAAAAGGGGGGTCATGTTTTTGTCCAAAATCTCCTTGAAATCATTAGAGAAATAAAATCCACAACCGTATCTCGTGAGAAACGACATTTCTACACTCTCGATAGTTAAATTTTCAAATATTTTAAAAATTTGAAAATTTAACTATCTCTAGTGTAGAAATGTCGTTTCTCACTTGATACTGTTGTGGATTCTATATTTACAACACTTTGAAAACAACTTTTCAAGAGGAAAACAATCAAAGCAGTTTCTCTCCCCATCATGATATCACAATATCTAAGCCTTGAATTATTTCTTTGAATAAAGGGCTACACCGAGAGCAGCATGATACGACCGCAGCATGTCAACCACTGAAATTTCAACAAAAGTAGTTTAAAGTGAATGTGGACACACTCTGTAAAGAGCTTGACAAAATAATTAGATGGACACAAAAAGAAGCTTGACACAGTTATTAGCTAGAAACAAGTCTAAAAANTCATTAAAAAAAGGAATCAACGAAAGTCCAAGTCAGATTCCCCTTCCTAGTTTCCAACTATACACAATGTACTCGTATTGTGTCATGCATATCTAAATATAGTGTCCTTCCTTTGTGTTAAGTTTCATCAAAATGCTTTTAAGTGGTTTAAGAGGAAATGCGCTTACGAGGTAACCCATACATAAGGAATCTACGAAAAGTCAAAGTCAAATGATCTCCTCTTCCTGGTTTTTAATAATTATATTTCTTCATGCACATCTCCACATAGTGTCCTCTTTTGTGTAAAGTTTCATCAAAATTCTATCGGTGGTTTAAGAGGAGTTGCGCTTACGAGGTAACCCTTACATAGTACATCTACGAAAAGTCAGTCAAATTATCTCCCCTTTCTGGTTTCGGACAATAATGATACTTCTTCATGCACATCTCCACATAGTGTCCTCTTTTGTGTAAAGTTTCATCAAAATTCTATCAGTGGTTTAAGAGGAGTTGTGCTTACGAGGTAACCCTTACATTGGAAATCTACGAAAAGTCCAAGTCAAATTATCTCCCCTTTCTGGTTTCGGACAATAATTATACTCCTTCATGCACATTTCCATATAGTGTCCTTCCTTTGTATCAAGTTTCATCAAAATCCTTTCGGTGGTTTAAGAGGAGTTGCGCTTATGAGGTAACCCATATATAGGGAATCTATGGAAAGTCAAAGTCAAATTATCTCCCCTTTCTGGTCTCGGACAGTAATTATATTCCTTCATGAATATCTCCATATAATGTCCTTCCTTTGTGTAAAGTTTCATCAATTTCCTTCCAGAGGTTTAAGAGGAGTTGCGCTTACAAGAGGTGTGGACAGACAGACAGGGTGATTCCTATATACCCCCCAAAACTTTGTTTGCGGGGGTATAAAAATGTTTATTCAGATCCACACTGTATCCAAGATGGCCACCAGCAGTGAACATATAGAATCCACAATCGCATCAAGTGAGAACGACATTTCTACATTAGAGATAGTTAAAATATTTGAAATTTAACTATCAGCAGTGTAGAAATGTCGTTTCTCATGAGATACCATTGTGGATTTTATTTCTCTAATGATTTCAAGGAGATTTTGGACAAAAACATGAACCAAATTTTCTGATGATCCGAAATAATTGACGTCATAATTGAATTTAATCCAATCTCTTTCCGAGAACAGCATTCTCTCTAGAGTAGAGAAATGTATTTCTCCAACTGTTCAGGAAACGTGAAAACAGGACAGAAATTAGAGAAATAGATTTAACATTTGACCCTGTCAGAAAACACATTCAAAGATGTTCTTCTCTGAAACTGCTTGGCCAATTAGAACCAAACTTGGCCACAATAGACTGTAGGTGCAAAAATGTAGTTTCGTCAGGTTGGTGCTTTTTCCAAGATTGCCGCCATGGGCAAACATAGTTTTAACATTGGACCCTATGAGAAAACACATTCAAAGATCTTCTTTGAAACTGGGGAGCCAGTTGGATCCAAACTTGGCCACAATAGTCTTTTTGAGGTCCCTTGCAAAAAAAGTTGTTTTTCAGGTCTGCTCTACAACGAAAAGGCCCCCAGCAGGGAACAGTTTTAACATTGGATATTATGGGAAAAGACATTCAAAGATCTTCTCTGAAACTGCTGAGCCAATGGTTTCAGACTTTTCCACAATAGTCTTTAGATGGTCCCCTGCAAAAAGATCGTTTTTCAGGTCCATGCAATATCCAAGATGGCCCCCAGTGGGGAACTCAGTTTTAACATTAGACTCTATGGGAAAACACAAAGATCTTTTCCTCTGAAACTAAGCAAAATTGAACCAAACCTCTCTACAATCATCCTTAGATGGTCCCCTGCAAAAAAGTTATTTTTCAGGTCCACGCTTTATCCAAGATGACTGCCAGAGGGGAATAAAGTTTTTACATTGGACCCAATGGGAAAACATTCAAAGATCTTCTCTTCTGAAAATACTTGGCCAATTATACAAACATACGTGGTCACAATGGTCCACAGTTGTTCCCCTTGAAAAATGTGCCCGGCATGTCTGCATCACAATTAAGATGGCCCCAGTGTGGAACATAGTTAAGTATGGAACATAGTTAAACCTTGAACCCTATCAGAAAGCAATCAAAGATCCTCTCCTCTGAACATATTTACCCAATTGGAACAAAAATTAGACGTGATGATCCTTAGATGGTCCCCTTCAAGAAAGGTGACAGCAGGTCTGCACCCCATCCAAAAAAAAGTTGCCAGTGGGGAACATAGTTTGAATTAAGATAATATAACATCAATGTCTATTAACTACTTTGAACATGATGCCCTTAAACATTGGGATTATTTGGACTGTATATATCGGCCATGGCACAGGCACTTGAGAGCCTCTTGTTTGCCTTGCCCCTGGACTCTGATTTTATGTAATCTTGTGCTTTGTTCCTTCGGTATCAAACAAGGACAAGCCAAAATATATTAGTTTATTAAAATTCTTAGCATGTTAAACCAGTTGGTTAAAAATCCGTATTATTTTTAATCCACACATTGGTTAAATTCCCACAATGTTGCATTTCATTCATAAAGTCTATTGTGATGTCATCGTTACTAGGCTTTCAGATAGCACGGCAAACGTTGACAACCATGCTGAACCATTGAATATGCACCTAAAACACAGTAAAAGTAATTGGAGAAACAATATATCCTTCCATTAGCTCATGGATTACGATATTTCTCCATTCTCGATAGTTAAATTTCTGATTTTAACATGCTCGCTAAAGCTTGCATGTTGAAAATCACAAATTTAACTATCTCGAACTGGAGAAATAACGTAATCCACTTGATCCGGAAAGATATACTATATGTCTACACTGTTAATTCTTGTTGATCAGCGATTTGGTTAGATGTATAGCCAGGGTGAGCTTTTGCCATCACTTTTCATTAGTCCCCCATCTGGCATAAACTTTTCTCTAAAGATCTTCTCCTCTGAAACTACTGGGCCAATTGGAACCACAATGGTCTTTAGGTGGTCCCATACAAAACAGTTGTTTTTTGGGTTTGCATCTCGACCAAGATGGCCACCAGTGGGAAATGGATCCTACGGGAAAAGTCATTCAAAGATCTTATCCTCTGAAACTGCTGAGTCAAATGGAACCAAACTTGGCAACAATAGTCTTTAGGTAGTCCACTGCAAAAAATTTGTTTTTCAGGTCAGTGCTTTATAAGAGATGGCCACCAGCAGGGAACATAGTTCTAACATTGGACCCTATTGGAAAACACATTAAAAATCTTCTCCTCTGAAACTACTGAGCTAATGGGAACCAAACTTGGCCATAACAGTCCTTAGGTGGTCTGGTGGTCTCCTGCAAAAAAGTTGCTTTTCAGGTCAGTGCTATAAAAAAGATGGCCGCCAGCGGGGAACATGGTTTTAACATTTGATCCTATGGGAAAAGATAAAGATCTTTTCCATTGAAATTGCTGAGCCAAATGGAACCAAACTTAGCCACAATAATCCTTAGGTGGTTCTCTGCAAAAAAAGTTTTTCAGGTCAGTGCTTTATCCAAGATGGCTGCTAGCAGGGAACATAACCCTATGGGAAAAGACATTCAAAGATCTCCTCTGAAAGTGCTGAGTCAATTAGATCCAAACTTTGCCACAAAAGTGTTAAGATGGTCCCCTGCAAAAAAGTTTTTTTCAGGTCCACAACCAAATGTAAATGTTTTTACTTTGTTGCCGATCTGTCATCCAACATGGTACTTGCTTCAACATTGTAACCATATGGGAAATGCATACAAAGATCTTCTCTTATAGAACTTCTGAATGCTTTTAAAAGAAATATGGCATGAATGTTACTTATGAGGTGCTGATCAAGATGGCAGGAAGCAGGGAAATATTGGTTAAATATTGGACCATTTGACATGAAGGTTTCTTTACATAATTTGAAATTAAGGCACTTTAACATAGAAGTTTATTTGACTAAATGTATTGGTTATGGTCCAGGTGAGCGAAACATGCTCTTGAGAGACTCTTGTTTATACCTTGCTTTAATTTCCTTTTTTAGCAGAATTTTCATGACAAGTCACGATAGGGCATTTACACAGATTTAGAATAGATGGCGTAATGAATGCTGCACAAGGCTTAAAAAATTTTGCTGTGTATCAGCGTTTTTGTTTTTACAAAGGTACCATATAAAACCATTGTTG
This sequence comes from Modiolus philippinarum, assembly GCA_002080025.1. NCBI lineage: Eukaryota > Metazoa > Mollusca > Bivalvia > Mytilida > Modiolidae > Modiolus > Modiolus philippinarum. The sequence goes on along the minus strand of MJUU01066560.1, from coordinate 20,904 downwards.
CCAAGTTTGATTCCAGTTGGATCTATAGTTTCAGACACAAAGATTTCAGAATGTGTTTTCCTATAAAGTAAGTTCCCTGCTGGCAGCCATCTTGGACAAAGTATGAAATTGAACAAGAGAAGGGGCAGTAGAAAACAACAGCTAATCCCCTGGCCCGGTTGTTCAATGTTTGTCTAGTATTATAAGCACTCCACAAAGTTATACCATTCAAGATCTGGCTTGTTACTTAAATCTGAGCCAGTCATGCAAGAAATGTAGTGACCTTATTTCAATCAAGAGCATAATACCTATAGTATATGCATCTACTGATTGAAAGATAAATGTTTTTACAAGTTGTAGTATCTAAGATCAAGACTGTAACAAAAACTTTAACCTAATTCACTCATGCATGAAATGCAGGTGAAAGTGACCTAATTTTTTTCTGGAGCTTTGTAACTTTAAAAGATACATCTACATACAAAATATTATTCCTCTACCAGCAGTAGTATCCCAGATCTGGGCACTTACAAAAACTTCACTCACATGAAATGTAGGTCAAAATGACCTTCTTTTAATCTGGAGCTTCCTAACTTTCCAACAAGACCCATCTACATACAAAATATTTTTTCTCTATGAGTTCTAGTATCCCGGATCTGGACTCTTAAAAAAACTTTAACCTAAGTCATTCATGCATGAAATGTAGGTCAAAGTGACCTAATTTTTATCTGGAGCTTCTTAACTTTACAAGACCCATCTACATACAAAATATTATTCCTCTATGAGTTCTAGTATCCCGGATCTGGACTCTTACAAAAACTTTAACCTAAGTCACTCATGCATGAAATGTAGGTCAAAGTGACCTAATTTTTATCTGGAGCTTCTTAACTTTACAAGACCCATCTACATATAAAATATTGTTCCTCTAAGAGTTGTAGTATCCCAGATCTGGACCCTTACAAAAACTTTAACCAGAGTCACTCATGCATGAAATGTAGGTCAAATCTACCTATTCTATATATCAACCTCAAGTACTATTCAAGATGCATCCATGGACAAAATCTTGTCCATCTATGACTTGTTATCTAAATGATATATGGTCTTACGTTTGAACGGACAGACAAACGGACGAAACACTATATCCCCTCCTCAACTTCGTTGGGCAAGTGGATAAAAACATATTTTATTGTAGGGGACTATTACAAGACTATTGTGGCCAAGTTTGTTCCACTTATCTCTGTAGTTTCAGAGGAAAAGATCTCTAATGTTTTCCTATAGGGTCCAATGTTAAAACAACGTTTCCCAGTAGCAGCCATCTTTGATGAAGTGTGAACATGAAAAGCAACTTTTTTGACAAGATCACATAAGACTATTTTGGCCAACTTTGGTTCCAATTGGCTCAAGTAGATTCAGAGGGGAAATCTATAAATGTGTTTTCCGAAAGGGTCCAATGTTAAAACTATGTTTCCTGTTGGCAGCCATCTTGGATTAGGTTAGAACCCTGAAAACAGCTTTTTTGTAGGGACAATCAAAGGACCATTGTGACAATTTTGTTCCAATTGGCCCAGTAGTTTAAGAGGTGAAGGTCTTCAAAGAAAAGTTTACACATATCAGACGACAGTAGGGGATAGACAGGAGACAGACTAAAAGTGATGGCAAAAGCTCATCCTGCATTAAGCAAGGTTAGCTAAAATAAAAAAAAAAAAAAAAAGGGGGTGTTCCAGTAAGTTTGGCGTTTCGGGGGCTGAGGTTAATGGGAGGATAGCGTAACAACTCTAATAATGTAAAATAAAAGTTTGATGATAGCATGGAAACCTAAAAAATTCACATCTGCAATATATATATAGGAATAACTGCAAGTCGTGTAGATAAGTACTAAGAGGTTTAGAGGTACTTGTAGATATTGGAGGCATACAGTTGACTCGAATAAGCTAAAATGACGAACTTCAATGATAGCATTGAAATCTGTGAAAACAAATGGATGAATGAATGGACAGACAGGGGTAAAACAATATGACTCCTACTTTTTGTCATGGGGGCATAATAAAACTAGGGAAAAAACAAAATGCATTGTGCACATCCACAACATATAAAGCATTCCTGCAAGTTCGGTTGAAAAATATGAGGCTGTTTAATAGATTAGACTCCAATAAACTCAAATGACGAAGTCAAATGATAGCTTTAAAATCTTGAAAAAATAAAGAACAAATTGAATGGCACATATACAGAAGCATTCCTGCAATTTTTTTTTTAAAGTAGCAAGAGGTTTTGGAGGAAATGCACATCATGCCAAAATTAGTGATGCTATATTGAGGAAAGATGACAGTATGAAGCCATACATCTCAATCAAGCACTTGCTGGAGGTGAAACGAAAAGTATTTAAAAATACATGTATTGTAGTTCTCCAATTTATTCTTTCCCTGCATACAACCACATAATTTAACAATTACTGACTTTAGATTAGGTTGCTAAGGGATTAATCAATCTGGAAAAAGTGATATTCACATACCACAAAGTCTGCAACTTGCATCTAAGTCAATAGATGTATACAGTTATTATGTCATTTGTAGGTACTGTATAATCATTTATTTTCGTAGGGATAAAATGTCATGGATTTAACCTTTAAAACTAATTCATGTGGACAAATTTTTGTGGAATTCATAAAATATATAGTAATTACTACTGCTTGAATTAAATTCGTAGAGATTTAATTTTGTGGATAACTCTTACCCATGAAATTAACGAAATTTAATCCCCAATGAATAATTCTGCTTTTACGGTATATTTCTGCTTCTTCAAAGCTATGAGGGATAAACTTCCCATCATTCTATATAGGGTCATTAGGTATCGTCATAGTCTGAAGATTGTTTAGATGTTCAATGTGTTATATTTGTACACTATCTACTTGATTGTCGACTAACAAACAAGACAATATATAAGCATAATCTTTAATGAAATGTTTTGCTGTAGTACATGGTAGTATTTCAGAAATACACTTTTTATGTTCACTACTCTACATGATTGGTTTCTACTAATTTCAGAACTCTTTGAGAGTTAGACGTGGTTACAAACTATAGTTATGTAACATTAAATTGAAAAAAACTATCTATTACTTTACATTATAATACATTAAACAATATCAATAAAACAATCCATCTGTTCATTCATAGAACCTCAATAAAATTTACAGATACAAAAAGTAGAAAAATAAGGTTCTAAAATTAAACGGAGTAAACAGAGGTTCAATACCTTGCAATATAGTTTATACATTTATTAGATAAAATTTTCAGAATATTATGTCAATCTATTTCATTGGAATTATTTTTCCACTAAATATTCATCCTTTTCAGTGTCTTGGTAACTGAAAAGCCATAATATTCAGAAATTTTAATCTGGACCAGAAGTTACAGAAGAAGTATTGTTACAACAAATGAGTGATAGTAAAGGGGTGGTATCAGATCTTTTTTAATGAAATAATTGGCTTCATATAACTGTGGATTCATAAGTATTCGTTGTGTATCAATTTTCATGTTTTCATGGATAGTCAAACAAGTATGTTAAAAGAGAGAATCTACGAAACCAAAAATTCAAGTGTCCTCAAAAGTAAAATTCTCCTTACACCACAAAAATAGATGGATTCAGACAAATCACATACAAATTTACATTCCAGTTATTTTTTCCAGTTTTTGTCAGTTATGTTTGTATTTCAAGATCAGAACTGTTACATAAAATTTCACCCGAGTCAGTCATGCATAAAATGTAGCTCAAATTGACCTAATAATTATCTTGAGCTTTGAGCCTTTACGAGACACATCTACAGATGCATAGTATAACTAATTGACTGCAATGAATATAAACAAGAATATGCGTCTAACGGACACATTGCTCCGCCTCGCATCTATTTTGAACAATGCTGTATTTCATGATCAGTGAAGCATGAATTTGGTGGCAATTGGGTAAATATTTGTTATGTTTTTTTTTTATTTGTATCCTAATGTGTATTTATATGAAGTTCCATGACAATATGTCACAGAAAAGAAACTTAAATGTTATACTATCCCCCTTTTTCCATAATCAGTAAAGCATGAAATTGGTAGCATGGAGAAATTTCTATTATGATTTTTGTTTAATTACACCTTAATGTGTATTGATGTAAAGTTTCATGATGATAGCATACATCCTTCACAGAAAAAAACTTCAACCTAAGGGTAAACCTCATACTACCNTGGGTAAATATTTGTTATGTTTTTTTTTTATTTGTATCCTAATGTGTATTTATATGAAGTTCCATGATAATATGTCACAGAAAAGAAACTTAAATGTTATACTATCCCCCTTTTTCCATTATCAGTAAAGCATGAAATTGGTAGCATGGAGAAATTTCTATTATGATTTTTGTTTAATTACACCTTAATGTGTATTGATGTAAAGTTTCATGATGATAGCATACATCCTTCACAGATAAAACTTCAACCTAAGGTTAAACCTCATACTGCCCCCCTTTTTTTCCATGATCATTGAAGCATGAAAGTGGTAGCCGGGATAAATTTTTATTATGATTTTTGTTTAATTATACCCCAAATGTATATTTAAACAAAGTTTCATGATAATAGCACAGACACATCCTTCACAGAAAAAAAAACTTCAACCTAAGGGTAAACCTCATACTACCTCCCTTTTATCCAAGATCAGTGAAGCATGAAGTTGGCAGGTGGGATAAATTTTTATTAAGATTTTTGTTTAATTATACCCCAATGTGTATTTATACAAAGTTTCATGATGATAGCATAAACCCTTCACAGAAAAAAAACTTCAACCTAAGGGTAAACCTCATACTACCCCCCTTTTTTTCCAATGATCATTGAAGCATGAAGTTGGTAGCCGGGATAAATTTTTATTATGATTTTTGTTTAACTATACCCCAAATGTATATTTAAACTAGAAATGGGAGCAGTCGCAAACGACAGCTAATCCCCTCGCCCGTTGTCAAGAAATAATAAACCTAATATAATCTAAAGATGTATGAATGTTGAAGGTACATCCACTGAACATAAAGATCACTGATGTGTAATATGTAGTATCTCAGATATAAACATTAACGGAAACTTCAAGTCAGTTAAGTGTAAAACGTAGGTGAAAGTGACCCACTTATCATCTCTCTCCGACTCTCAAAGATGATTCCAATGACCAAAGGTGATTGATGTGCCACAGGTTGTTTCTCAGATATGAATCTTAATGCAAACTTTAACCGAAGTCGTTGAAGCATAAAATGTAGGTCAGAGTGACCCTATTATCATCTGAAGCAGTATCACTCTCCAAGATGCGATGATTGATGTGCCACATGTAGTTCCTCAGATATGAACCTTAACACAAACTTTAATTGGAGTCGTTAAAGCATAAAATGTAGGTCAGGGTGACCAAATTATCATCTGAAGCAGCATCGCTCTCCAAGACACATCCACTGACAAAAGATGATTGATGTGCCACATGTAGTTCCTCAGATATGTACCTTAACACAAACTTCAACCAGAGTCATTGAAGCATAAAATGTAGGTCAGAGTGACCCAATTATCATCTGAAGCAGGATCACTTTCCAAGATGCATCCACTGACCAAAGATGATTGACGTGCCACATATAGTTTCTCAGATATGAACCTCAACGCAAACTTTAACTGTAGTCACTGAAGCAGTATCACTCTCCAAGACGCATCTACTGACCAAAGATGATTGATGTGCCACATGTAGTTCCTCAGAAATGAACCTTAATGCAAAATTTAACCGGAGTCATTGAAGCATAAAATGTAGGTCAGAGTGACCCAATTATCATCTGAAGCAGCATCAATCTCCAAGACGCATCCACTGACCAAAGTTGATTGATGTGCCACATGTAGTTCCTCATGTATGAACCTTACCGCAAACTTTAACCTGAGGTGGGAAGAACGGACGGACGGACGGGCGAGATGCTATATCCCCTCCCCAACTCCGTTGGGCAAGGGGATAACAAAGTTTCATGATAATAGCACACATCCTTCATAGAAAAAAACTTCAACCTAAGGGTAAACCTCATACTACCCCCCTTTTAAGCATGAAGTTGGTAGCCGGGATAAATTTTTATTATGATTTTTGTTTAATTATAACCTAATGTGTATTTATACAGTTTCATGATAATAGCATACATCCTTCACAGCAAAAAAAAACTTCAACCTAAGGGTAAACCTAACTCAGGACAGACGGACATACCCGAACACTATATGCCCCCCTACTATCGTAGGCGGGACATAAAAATATTGTCATGAGTGCCAAACACTCAGATGGATAAAAGGAATTGTGGAATTTATTCTGCGTTGGTCTACAGGGATGACTTTTTTGTTGATATTAATCATGATTAAATAGTTATGCTTTTTATTATATAGATTTTCTAATAAACTAGAGAATGTGTCTATAAGACACGGATGCCCCGCCGACAAATTTTTCATAATAGATAGCCCAAGTCAATCGGGCATAAAAATTAGTTCCCGGTCACTGAATCATGAGGAATTACCTTNCCTAACTTGGGACGGACGGACATACCCGAACACTATATGCCCCCCTACTATCGTAGGCGGGACATAAAAATATTGTCATGAGTGCCAAACACTCAGATGGATAAAAGGAATTGTGGAATTTATTCGACGTTGGTCTACAGGGATGACTTTTTTGTTGATATTAATCATGATTAAATAGTTATGCTTTTTATTATATAGATTTTCTGATAAAAAATCTAGATATTTTAGATAATCTATATATTTTAGATACAACTCTGATGCAGATAATTTTTTCTCATGTCAATATACAAGTTATTTTAGGTAGATAGACACTAATATTTACATCCATGAGATTTTGTTATAAATTGGCACAATCGAAGACCCCATCCTATACAACTGAAATCTGTAATAAAAAGTATAGGTCACCATGCTTGTTTTTCCTACAATCCAGGTTGAAGTTTGTGTATTTTTTGGCCATTTTTACACCTGAATTTACATAGAATGTACGGGGAATATATCAGACATGATTTTGTACAAATTTGAAATAATAGGAAATACTGCCAAAAAATAGGAAATAGGGGGGTTAGCCCTGTGAAAACATCATATTCCTGCTTGTTTTACAAAACTGAACAACTTGTGAATTTATTTTTTGTATTAAAAAATAGGAATTCTTATTTAAATAGGAAAATAATCATGTCTGATATATGGAAAGGCAATCTTTAACTTAACAGAAATGAACCTCCTTTTATCCATGAGAATTTTTTGTACTTTTGTTCACAGATCATTATAATCTCAACTAGTACGGGAAAAGGCGAAAAAAAATATAGGTCGCCATGCTTTTAACGGAGATATTTTAAAACGTTGCCGTAATGAACATTATTTACGGGAAAAGGGAGTTAATTCGCGGCAAAGTAACCGAAAAATGACGTTTCATATTAGTCAATCAAGTATGACGTCACAAAGGAAAATCTGTCAAATGACTGTTCTGGCTAAAAATCAAACCAAATCCATATTCGACTCTACATTTTTCAAATGTGCTATTGAATTGTGCAGCGCAACAGTGTCTATCTACCTTAACTTGACTACGATGTTGACCCAATATTGTGATATCACTTGCTATTATGACAAGAGATCTTTTTTTTTCACCTGTGACCGTATTAACTAGAAACTGTAAGCCTACTTTTTTTCATGGGTGATTAATTTTCAACAAATTGGCATGAAAGAAAATATCATGAAATTAAATATTTATATACCTGTCTTTGCTTTACTAAAAGAGACAAACCAGATCAAGCAAGTAAAAAATTGCCTTGAAATCAATCCAAAATGAGTGACCGACAGAAAGTCATCCTGAAAATAAGTTAGTATAAAGTAGGTAATTATGACATTTGATGAAGAAAAAAGCATGGCATGCAGCAAATAAACATTTCAAAAGCATTTCAATGAAAATAATTGACACTGCTTTGAAGAGTTGAGGTATAAATTCAATAACATCACATTAACTCTTTACAAAACAAAAAATACATCACAAGCAATTTCTTTTTATAGAATAACTTTTGTGTTCTATTAGAAATAAAAATGCAGATCGATGGCAATAAATACAATTAAAGTTTTATATACAGAGATTTCCTTATCAACAAAGATAAACTTCTTCATAATTATTTGTATCAGGTAAAAACTATAAAAATGTTACACACATATACATTTTGTTTACAATTATTGTATAAAATAGTGTACAAAATGAACCACAAAATGGTCCTGAAAAAAGAAAAAAACAACAAAAGATCATTGAGCCACATATGACATTTTTCTTACACCATTTTTTGGGTCAGAATTCAAAGTAAAGCAGATATATTTTGTTGAAACAAGATTTCAAATTTTTAAGATGTCAGGAGTCATTCCAGTATCTAGCTTAGGATCAAATATCAATAAAATGCACTTTGTACTTGCTCAAAAAATGTGACTTAAACTAATAATGGTTTGCATACAGATAAAAGTCTTCAGTTAATAGGAAGTCAGAGTCAATGAAATTTGAAAATGATATGCATAATACATCAGAACACCATAAAGGCGAGTACCAAATGTCAATGAGTTCTATCTGCAGTAGTGATGTTCCGATGATCGATTATAATCGATAATCGATCGATTTTCACATAAAATAGATTAATCGATTATAATTTTCAATAATCGATAATTGGGTGTCAGTTAAATTTTGCAGAAAATTAAACATTTTTCTGTCTGATAATTCTAGAATGAATGATAAATAGTAATAAAATTGTTTATCAGAAGTGGAGTTCTTTAAATATACATGTATTATACTGATTAGAATTGTTCTCAAGCAAGAAGTTAAAAAACATGATAAATACATAGGCATTTTCAAATGGACAGTGAAAATTGATATATGTTTGGATTTATGCAATATAACCGCACAACAAACATGGTTAAAACCAAATTCAGTAAGCACTATAAGGGTATCCGATTTTTATCGATGATCGAATCGGAAGATACATCCAATTATTCCGATTAATCGATTATGATTTTTGTATCCGATTCCCAACACTAATCTGCAGTAGTTGACAAAAATGTAGTAAAAATATTTGGAAACAGAACGCTAGTTTACATGTCAAGTCCATGTTAAAATAAAATTGATACCACTGGAATATATGGTACATATAACACTAGTATAAAGCTCTGTATTAAACATTATGATTCATTTTGTAGACACTGGAGAAAAATAGAAAACATAACATATATTTATGCATGCACGACTTGTAAAACAAGAGTTGTCAGAAGACAACATAGCTCGCCGGGGATTCCTGTAACCTCAATGCACAATGAATTCGAAAGAAAGCTTTCTTCACAAGACAGTCACATATGAAATATAAACACCCTATCACTAAACAACTTAATTCTAGAAGCAAAATTAAAGTTTTAAAAAAATTGCCCTCAGGGAAAGGTCAAGGTCAAAATGTCTATAAATATGGTACCATTAGAAAGCTCTTATCAAAAGAACATCACATAACAAATATGAACACCCTACCACTGAGAGGGCGGACAGGGTATTCCTCTCTCCCATCTCCCTCCCCCTCTTCTCCCACCTCCTTTCCTCTCTTCTCTTTCTCCCACCCCTCTTCTCCCTCCTCCCTTCCCATCTTCTCCCACCTCCCTCC